>JAJOZX010003674.1:82500-187500 GCA_023014485.1 Bathynomus jamesi | reverse complement strand
AACATTACACTCAAATAGTTAATTCAACCCATTAACTATGTTACCAGAAAAATAACCATGGTTGGCGCAATTTTTGCATTGTTAAATTAACCAATCTACGGATTGGTGGTCAAACTCAACTATATATTTTGGTTATTTAAACCAAGTTATTTCCTTTAGTGTATATAACTAAACTGCTTTTTAGTATTTCATAATTTTAGACAAATTCTTCCCTTCTTTATTCCCCACATGTATTCAGTAAAGATCAACTATTAGTAGTTGAGTAGTTGACCAATTGCATGAATACAAAGCAGTTTACTTCAGTAATCAACATATTATTATTTGGTGCTACTGTAGTATGCGGTCTACCTATGATTCGGCGGTCTACCTTTTAATTATAGCTTCTTATCTTCTTATTATTTTATTATTAGGTTAATTGTACGCCCTTGACGATTGGTTAGGTTAAGTCGTGATATTTTCGTTAAAACTAACGAAAATATCACGACTTAACCTAACCAATCATCAAGGGCGTACTGTAGTATGCGGTCTACCGTTAAGTATGCGGTAGTAGTATGTTTAACTTTAATAATTCCTTAATTGGTAAATTAAATTATAATTCCTTTCAATTCATTTTCAATTCCTTTTAAATATTTTGAACGGTAGACCGCATACTACAGTAGAAACCTAACGGTAGACTGCATACTACAGTAGAAACTTAACGGTAGACCGCATACTACAGTAGCACCTATTATTTTTTATGTTAGCTACATTTAAAAACTACATAGACAAAGGTAGATAAAAAGGTGTACAAAGGTGTACAAAGGTATGTACAAAGGTGTACAAAGGTATGTACAAAGGTGTACAAAGGTAGGTACAAAGGTGTACAAAGGTAGGTACAAAGGTGTACAAAGGTGTACAAAGGTATGTACAAAGGTGTACAAAGGTAGGTACAAAGGTGTACAAACAGGTACAAACAGATTTTATATCAAATTAATTCTAAAGCACTTTTTCGCCAACATTTCTCACGCACTTTCTCATTTGAAAGCCAACCAATTAACATAAGCGCCAACCCAAAAAAAGGTGATCAAAAAGAGGTTTAATTACCTTCCTAAACGTTCACTATCATCACAGGAGGAGCTTCGGGATCATCAAATAAGGCCACGTCCGCGCGGAACACCATCAGCGAGAGAATGTTTTTACTAGTACCATTTATTCTCTTTAAGATTTAAACCTTTATGTAAAAATATTATAATTAAACCTAAATTGTAGATTTAAGCCCGTAAAGCGAGTCCGATCGCTAAAGGCAGTTTATAGTTTTATACAGTAAATGTGTTGTAATAATAAAATTATATTCATTTATGACAACTTTGTGTATTTTTGTATTTAAAGAATTTGATTAAATTGAAATTTATATTGAAAAGGGGAAATATTTTGCTTAACATACACAAAAGCAGACCAAATTTACGGTACTAAAACTCTATATACCAGACTGTAAGAAACTGTAAAAAAGCCTTTTATATATATATATATATATATATATATATATATATATATATATATATATATTGCATATATACTATATATATATATATGTGATTCGTTAACTCATCAAATTATTATATAATAGCCTTATCTCAACTTACACATTCGACAGTATAATATATATATATATATATATATATATATATATATATATATATATATATATATATATATACACACACCAAAATATAAAAACTGTATTAATTTAATAGTTTAATTCAATTAAAACAAAAAGCTATTGTTTACATTAAAACCATGAAAGTTCTTCGTGAAGCACAACATAAACAGTATTACGAACTCGATACCACGACATATTGCACAAAAAAAGTAAAAAACCAAAAAAACAAAAACAAAATCAGCCTATTTTGAAATCTTTCATCAAATGCCAAAGTGAAACTGAATTGAGATCTGAAAATATTTCTCCGAAACTCCTACGGTGGAAAGATATTGTAAGCTTTGCTCTGATTGGTTAAATTCTTACCCCATTAAATATTTAGGCACATTGCTATTTACGTCACTCTTCAGTGAGCTCCACCCATAATTAGCTTGTATTGTTTTCTACCATATATATATATATATATATATATATATATATATATATATATACTGTGTGTATATGTGTATATATATATATATATGAAAGGGTATGTGGGTGTGTGGGTGTATATCGTGTGTAACGAAGAGATTGCACTAAACAAACAATACACTCCAGTACTTTCGCTCGTTTTCAAAACACACACACACACACACACACACACACACACACACACATATATATATATATATATATATATATATATATATATATATATATATATATATATATATATATATTTTCCAGTTCCTATTTTGACATTTGGAAAACGCGAACTGGCATTTGAAATGTAAGGTGATGTTGAATATTTCATCGGTTTACAACACACTTTCTTCTGCTCTTTGTTGAGTCAAACGGAGAGAGCTTTAAAAAAGATCGATACAGTCAATAAATTACATTAAAAACGAAAAAAAGAAACTCAAAACATGGCGGTACGACTCTTAAATACGACTGGAATAGAACTCTAAAATAGGAGTAGAGAATAGGACACTAAATTAAGGGGTCTAATGCCGCATTTACAAGGGGATTGCCAAAAGTAAATAGACACCTTTTGGTTTTTTTTTTTTTTCCCCATAGTTTTTAATTTGATAATAAAAGTCAATAAATAATAACGGCGTTAATGAATCAATATAGTTAGAATCGTGTTGCTTTCCCCTTTGCATTACGTAAAGCTGACATACGTTCTGACATTCCATTGATGAGCTTTGCCATTTGATCTTGAGGAACAATCATCGTAATGTCTATTTACATTTGTCAACCCTCCGTATATTGCTAGGTTTCTCTAACTCACGAACTGGCTGTCTCTTTCGGAGTATGAAATTATCATTTTCCTTTATGAGAATTTTCACTTACTTTGTTTGGGTTTTAAAAAGCAGATGAAAATGTCTAGAACAGTGTTTACCAAACTTTTTGAGTCATTACCCCATTTTCCCATGGATACCTTCATAATGACCCCCACCCTACCTGTTCCCCACGTAAAGCCAGTCCTAGTGTTGCCATATCGTTTATTTATGCACTTTCTGTACTTTAGAAGTACTTGCAGAGTACCAAATTACCCCACTGAAAAAGCTAAATTACCCCAATGGGTATTTTATTGCGTAATTTACCCATAGTTTGGGAAACGCTGGTCTAGCAAGAAACGAGTCAAACTTCACGTTATTATAACAGATTTTACAGGAGTTTTGTAAATAAGATCAATACGTGTATTTATTTCTAATAGATATAACGAATAGATAGGTATCAGATTCCGTTTTGATGTATTGTCAGTAATCAAAGGCTGAGGCTATTTATTCCCTATTTATTACTCTAAAACATTGCTTTTCCCTTTCTTTTAAGAGTCACTCATCAATATCTAATAAATAATCTCTTTCGTAAGGGCAAAGGACGCGTGACGGAGGGGACTTACAGTACAACTTTAAGCGGAATCCGAGCTACGGGTCGCTATATCATCTGAACGCTGAGGAACGTCGCCCCATCCAACTACCGCGCACACCCAGCGCTGTTTAATCTCGCTGATCTATCGGGAAGTAGCATGGCAACGCGGGCACGACATAGCCCGGGTATGTGAATACCCAGAACAAGTGTTAATTCAAGGTCTGACATTTGTTTGACAAGTACGTTAAATAACAGTTTTTATTTATTAATTACTCCATTGTTTTATTTCTATTTTAGGCGAGAATTCTTCTGGTTGTGGTTTTATTTTAATTTTGTAATGTATGCAAAGGTTTTTTTCTATTTAATAATACAGGATGATAAAAAAAAAAAATGGTGAAAAGGTGTCCACAAAATAATTTATCTTTTGAAACTTTTATTTCGTATCACCCTGTAATTTAGTTCCAGTTACGTCTCATCGGTATAGAGAGTAATTAAATAATATTTTAAATATACTTTTTGTAATAATGTAGAGGAACTTACAGTACGTTAATTATGTAAATACACACTCTTCACTCTGTGTGTGTGTGTGTGTGTGTGTCCGCGCATTTAGCAACTCTTTCCCCCCTTCAACATTTACACTGACGTCTTGATACCTTATACAGTTTGTTTGCAAAAGGTTCCTCGGAATGACGCGGCATGCGTCGTGACTAAGAGCTTTTCAGCTTTTAAACATTTATTTTAACCTCTACTGCTTTTTTTTTTAACTCTCTTTGGTTCTTCATTCCAGTCCTTAATTAACACTGTGTAAACATTGAACGAAGAAATAATACAGACGCAAATGTCCCAAATAACAGGTAAATCTTGGTAATTTCACTCGAGTTTAAAGATTCACGGAAACACGATAGAAAAAAGTATCTTAAATTTCAAATTTATGATCGAAGGAAAGCGTGAAATAGGTTTTTTCACGGAATGTAGACCACAACTTGTTAAAACTTGAAGAGTTGGTCCAAATTTTTGTGGGAGGAAAAAAGTTCCTCATGTGGTTAATTTGAAGAACGCGATGACGTAACATGATTTTTATTTATTTATTTATTTAGTTATTTATTTAGTTATTTATTTAGTTATTTATTGTCTTCTGTGTCCTCAATTGGGTATGACAAATGCTTTCCCTCTCAGAGAAAAAATGTCAAACTTATTATTAATGTATTTTAGAAAAATACTAGTCATCACTATATATATATATATATATATATATATATATATATATACATTTAAACTGCAAACACGCAGTATAATTAACGTAAAGAACGACGCTTGTATAGGAGAATATTCCGCGCAAGATGAGAGCGAGAGAACGAAACAAATGAAAAAATGAGGTAACCACCCGGGAATCGAACCCGGGATCTTCCGATTGCCGGTCAGATATGATAACCATTACACCACGGGCCTCACTCAATCAAATGCCGTAATTCCTCTACATACGCGCAGAAACCAATGCCCCAAGGGGGCACCTCCCGCATGCCGTACATTATATACATTTAAACTGCAAACACGCAGTATAATTAACGTAAAGAACGACGCTTGTATAGGAGAATATTCCGCGCAAGATGAGAGCGAGAGAACGAAACAAATGAAAAAAAAAAAATATATATATATAATATATATACAGGGCCGGATCTAGAAGTTGCGAGGCCCTAGGCAGATCTAGAAATTGCGAGGCCCTAGGCCTATATACTGTATATGAAAATATGGACTTAATTATCGGTACTATACCAGCAATATTAGAATCCCGCATAGACAGAACTATGCCAGCACTTAAAAATTAAACCAAACCAAAATAATCACGCATGGAAATTGTATAAGAAATATAAATAAACCATACAAATAAGTATAAATTATAATATGAATCAAGATTTGTATCGAAAATATAAGACAATGATTTCTAAGATTTATATAATATTATAGGTAATGACTTTCCATAGTATACAAACTTTTTTCATATGTGATGTATAAGAGATGTTGACATTTCATTTTTTATAATAGTGAGCGATCGACTTATCAGGCTAAATATTAATGCTTTAATATTTGGTTCAGATGCTCCTTGAATATTACAGCAATGCTTTTCTACTTTTCTTCGAGCTAAACTCTTCAATTAATTGAGAATAATCTAATGAATTTGTTATATCGTTTTCTATTGATGACATAGCTAATGATTGCAATCTCGCTTGAGACATGGTGGAACGCAAATATGTTTTAATAAGTTTGAGACGCGAGAAACTTCTTTCAGCCGAAGCACCAGTAACTGGGATGGTTAATACTATTCGAAGTGCAACATAAACATTAGGATAAATCTCACTTAGTTGTTTTTGCACTATATAAACAAGGGCATTTCCGAGATCTGTTTTCTCAGGTATAAACCTGCAAAGTACTTTAAGTTCTTCATAGAATTCTAAATCATTACTATCACTTGAACAGAACGCGCAAAACGGCTTGAGCGAGGCCCCCTTTGGCGCGAGGTCCTAGGACCTAGGCGATCGCCTAGTTCGCCTATAGCTAAATCCGGGCCTGTATATATATATATATATATATATGATACACACAGACCGTGCATGGAACAAGGAACTCTTCTGGGTAAAATTAAATCCTCTATAGTCCGAACAAGTAATGGTAAATGACAAACACTTGTTTGGACTATAGTGGATTTAATTTTACCCAGAAGAGTTCCTTGTTCCATGCACTGTCTGTGTGTATCATGAAAAAACCTCAGGGGACCATTCTGAGTTCAATACCATATATATATATATATATATATATATATATATATAATATATACACAAACTCAGAATGGTCCCCTGAGAAACTTATATGTTAAACACAGACCGTGCATGGAACAAGGAACTCTTCTGGGAAAATTAAATCCACTATAGTCCGAATAAGTAATGGTAAATGACAAATACCATAGTTTTTCTTTTTCATGATGCTAGCCCGACGTGGGCAACGGGTCTCTCGCAAAGAGGTCCCATAAATATAGTTTCCCTCACCAGCTATCTGCAAAGCAGACAGGATCCAGCTTTGGGACATGGATCTAGGGTTTAAAGCAAGCCTAGTCCCACTACATTCAGAACCTCTATATAAGTAAAAGACTCGTTGCATTCATGTCGGATTGAATAAATCAAAGAAAAAGGGGTAACTATTGTATTTTTAGCCAAAAAAACAAAACTTAAACCTCAACCGGGACATTGAGCGTCCACTTTTCAAGGCACGTAACACGTCCGTTTAATATACACAAACTCAGAATGGTCCCCTGAGAAACTTATATGTTAAACACAGACCGTGCATGGAACAAGGAACTCTTCTGGGAAAATTAAATCCACTATAGTCCGAATAAGTAATGGTAAATGACAAATACCATAGTTTTTCTTTTTCATGATGCTAGCCCGACCTCTTGCGAGAGACCCGTTGCCCACGTCGGGCTAGCATCATGGAAAAGAAAAACTATGGTATTTGTCATTTACCATTACTTATTCGGACTATAGTGGATTTAATTTTCCCAGAAGAGTTCCTTGTTCCATGCACGGTCTGTGTTTAACATATAAGTTTCTCAGGGGACCATTCTGAGTTTGTGTATATTAAACGGACGTGTTACGTGCCTTGAAAAGTGGACGCTCAATGTCCCGGTTGAGGTTTAAGTTTTGTTTTTTTGGCTAAAAATACAATAGTTACCCCTTTTTCTTTGATTTATTCAATCCGACGTGAATGCAACGAATCTTTTACTTATATAGAGGTTCTGAATGTAGTGGGACTAGGCTTGCTTTAAACCCTAGATCCATGTCCCAAAGCTGGATCCTGTCTGCTTTGCAGATAGCTGGTGAGGGAAGCTATATTTATGGGACCTCTTTGCGAGAGACCCGTTGCCCACGTCGGGCTAGCATCATGAAAAAGAAAAACTATGGTATTTGTCATTTACCATTACTTATTCGGACTATAGTGGATTTAATTTTCCCAGAAGAGTTCCTTGTTCCATGCACGGTCTGTGTTTAACATATAAGTTTCTCAGGGGACCATTCTGAGTTTGTGTATATTAAACGGACGTGTTAAGTGCCTTGAAAAGTGGACGCTCAATGTCCCGGTTGAGGTTTAAGTTTTGTTTTTTTGGCTAAAAATACAATAGTTACACCTTTTTCTTTGATTTATTCAATCCGACGAGAATGCAACGAGTCTTTTACTTATATAGAGGTTCTGAATGTAGTGGGACTAGGCTTGCTTTAAACCCTAGATCCATGTCCCAAAGCTGGATCCTGTCTGCTTTGCAGATAGCTGGTGAGGGAAGCAATATTTATGGGACCTCTTTGCGAGAGACCCGTTGCCCACGTCGGGCTAGCATCATGAAAAATAAAAACTATGGTATTTGTCATTTACCATTACTTATTCGGACTATAGTGGATTTAATTTTCCCAGAAGAGTTCCTTGTTCCATGCACGGTCTGTGTTTAACATATATATATATATATATATATATGGGAATCAACTCAGAATGGTTCCCTGAGGTTTTTTATGATACACACAGACCGTGCATGGAACAAGGAACTCTTCTGGGAAAATTAAATCTATTATAGTCCGAATAAGTAATTCGGACTATAGTGGAATTTAATTTTCCCAGAAGAGTTCCTTGTTCCATGCACAGACTGTGTGTATCATATATATATATATATATATATATATATATATATATATATATATAATTTAGTGGTGGACCGGATGTCATTTTTTCAACATCTGCGGATGCGGATGTTAAAAATGATGCGGATGCGGATATCGGGTCCACCACAAAATTATATATATATATATGTATATATATATATATGTATATACACACACACTACAATCCCTGCTGCATCTTGCGCAGCAAAGAGCCCCCTGAAACACAATCTGGATGGGACTGGAAGGAGCGGGTGTGTTACTAAAACCTTCTCTGGTTCTCCCTTAATGTGTGTATACTAAATTTGGTGGAGTTTACCTTAGCCGTTTAGGCGTGTATAATTGAACATTGTACTAACAGACAGACGTACAGACATCATCATATATATATATATATATATTTAATTATTCATAACACAAATTACCAGAAATCTTTTACCTTCAGTTAAAAAACTATGTGGAATCGAATGTACTTCTTTTTGTCTATTATGGTTAATAATGACGTCTTCACTAAAGAGACATGAAGTGCAGTAAACAATGAACAAGCAAGTCCATGTGTACGAGAATGTATGGACTATGTTCTAATTTTGAAACGATACTAGCAGATGAAGAATGTAATTCGTAATTACTGAAATAATATGATTTGCTTAAATGTGAACTATACAATAGCTTATAGCAATTAGGTTGAACTGGTGTTAGGTCAAATTCGAGGTGCTACTGTAGTATGCGGTCTACCGTTAAGTTTCTACTGTAGTATGCGGTCTACCGTTCAAAATATTTAAAAGGAATTGAAAATGAATTGAAAGGAATTATAATTTAATTTACACAATTAAGAAATTATTAAAGAAATTAAACATACTACTACCGCATACTTAACGGTAGACCGCATACTACAGTACGCCCTTGATGATTGGTTAGGTTAAGTCGTGATATTTTCGTTAGTTTTAACGAAAATATCACGACTTAACCTAACCAATCGTCAAGGGCGTACAATTAACCTAATAATAAAATAATAAGAAGATAAGAAGCTATAATTAAAAGGTAGACCGCCGAATCGTAGGTAGACCGCATACTACAGTAGCACCAAATTCGATTTAGTTCTTTTCCATTTAATTCTAGTTCACCTTTATTCCAGTCTAAGTCGATCTGATTTCAGTATGAGCGAACTGGAATTAATTCCAGTACGTTCGATTTAGTTCCAATCTGACCGATTAGGTTCGATTTATTCCAATCCTAATTTTTGGGTTGGACTTTCCCAGCTAACAATTTTATGTAGATTCAACGTTGTCACAAGGTTGCATTTTAGTACTGTGACGTAGATACAACGTAAATTTGTGTGGTCTCACTTAGGTCTTCACAACGTTGTGATATTACGTAAACTTAACGTAGATACAACGTTGTCTCAACGTCTCAAAGACAGCCTCTGGTCCAACAAAGGTGTCCTATTTGAAATAGTAGTATGTCGTACGTAACTCCGTTACAGTTTTGTAACAAAGAATAATGTAATACAAAACTATATGCTATGGATATGAAACTACGTGTAGACAACGTCTACGCTCCGTACAAAAAATCAATGATAATTTATGCGCAGTTATGACAGAAAAAGGAGCTCAATCTTCTGCAAACGCAAGAAAAGAATCGTACTGGAAAATACTAGTTGTTTGGCAAAAGAGAGCCTGGAAGCTCATTTCCCCACTGCGTGGCGATGAATGTGTCCCATGAGAGTCATCTGGCCGAACCAACCCAACCTAGGAGCCAAAACCCGGGAGCGAATCCAGAGCTTCACCGCCCAAGGGGCGATAGACACCGAGACCACTGAGCTACAGGGAGCTCAAGAAAAGACCCCTGTACAGAGGCAAAACAATCATAACATAAAAAAATGGACCTGAAACTTTACTGTATTAATTTCCTGTGGAAATGAAAGAGTAAAGCTGGATCAGTTTTTCGATACTGGGTGAATTTGTCTGTAATTCTAAGAAGAAAGAAATACTTCCTAAGCGCCACTTCAATAAGGGAATGAAGTATTTTTTTGGTGGAAAGTACTGTAGATGGCGTTATTTTGCAATATTTTATCAGTAACCTGGGTGACGCCAAAACAGTTTTAAACGGTCTGAAAATTGTTCAAGTAAGGGAGATGCTATTGGAATTTTATTCCGTTTATTATTTCTACTAAATTAGATTAATTAAATTGAAATTAAACAACAACAACAACGTAAATTAGAAATTTAGGATCTTTGAATGGCGAGATTCAAGGAAGGAAAAGACGAATGAGCTCTGATGATAAAATAAACTGAATACAAAAATCTTAAAATACAGATATTAAAAAATTTCATACGGAATGTTTGCAATTGCAAATACTTGTGGTTTTTTGGCCCAGTTTGTGTAGAGCAAGCTTGAAGTAGTGGGAGTGTAACTGTAATTGATACAGGTAAATTTGTGTTGTCTTGCGGAGGAAACAAACTTGGGGGTGCATCGTGCTCCTAAAGAAGCATGCACCTGGACTGATAATAACTGGGGGTGTCTGTAGTACAAACTAACGAAAATTGCGCGAAAACGAATACGGATTTGAATGTTCTTTGAATTGGGTTAACACGGAGCATTGTTGCTTTAAGGTGATGAACTTCGTAAGTTCGTACGAAGGCTTCGTTGTTACATTGACCCCCCTGTTTGCTTAGCATTGCTGCTGCGAGCTGCTCGTACCCTGAAATGGAAGTATGGGCGGAATGACCCTCTATGTGGAAATTTAAAAAAAAATTTTATCCTTCTACTTAAGCTATGAATGAATGCACCTCTTTTGTATTTCCACTGAGAAGTGATTTCGGAGATGTGACATTTGGCACTATCTTATTTGAATAGCGAGAGAGGGAATGATTCTCAAGAAGGAATATGTACCTAGCAAACAATGATACATTTCCTATACGTTCATAAGCCTTCGTAAACGTCTGTCTAAACGTTCCATAAACGTCTTGTCAACGACTATCGTTTGGAGAATATATTTAGTCGATTAAAACGTTCATCAAAGAATGATAGATCAGTTTCTACAGCACACTAAATTGCTGTCCATACCATCACACTGATTCTTTCGTATTAAACTGTGGCTTGCAAAGAGTATTCCTGTGAAATGCTTGATGAGTTCACTCTACGTGTTTCCATCCCAAGTTCGTCCACTTGACTTGAATTAATTAAACTGAGAGTCGTCCGAGAAGAGGAATGACCTTTTAAAATAGGTCTGTGTATCATTTCCTTGACCTAGGTTAATCTTCCCTTTACCCTAGCAGCTGCAAACAGGGGTTTTCTCCGAGCCATACGATCAATGTAGACCAGTTTATGTAAATAAATGCTCTTTGTTGTGATAAAGTGACGGTATTTGCGGTGTCTTCAGGTTTTCTGCTTGGATCGGATCTCGCCTAGCAAATAAGAGTTGTGTGTTCGTTCTGGAACTACTAACGGTGTTGTGGTCGATTGTTAGCGTCACGTTATATGTCTGACGAAAACTTTCGTTGGTATTACGAGTTGCCACATTTGTAAGACCAAGATTTGGCACTGTATGCCTCTCACTTTGACCAGTTTCATTATCTAATTACGCGATCACCAATAAGTGGTAATACATCACGAAGAGTAACTCTACAAGCATCTTTTATGACCTCAAAACTCTTTCCATGCATGATACGTTGTGTTTATAACCTGAACACACACATCTTGTATGTAAATACGTAAAACAGGCTGTTGTAGCAATTTTTCTGTGTGCTCATTTTATACTCTCTCTTTCTCTCTCTCGTTTAATATCAGGAACCTCCCTGAGTCGATCAAAAGATCGGTGCTACTGTAGTATGCGGTCTACCTACGATTCGGCGGTCTACCTTTTAATTATAGCTTCTTATCTTGTTTACTAATTGTTTGTTTACATCCCATTGTCAATCGCCCTCGACGATTGGTTAGGTTTAGTCATGATATTTTCGTTAGTTTTAACGAAAATATCATGATTAAACCTAACCAATCGTAGGTAGACCGCATACTACAGTAGCACCAAAAGATCTTTGAGGCTTCCTCTTCTCCTTGTAACTCCTTGTAACACATTCTCTCTCTCATTAGTTCAAGAATGAGTAGTACTGTTTGAGTGTTGAAATTTGGTTGATAGAACATTAAAGTCACCTTTCTTTACTCTCTAGAAAATGTTCATAAAATGGTACGAAGAATTCTAAGTGTCACGACTGAGCCATATACAGCAGTACCGAAAACCAACATCACTATTAATCGGTGTGTCGTATGAAACAGGACAGATCCAGGACGCTTCACTCTCACAACATATTTAGTGTAGCTCAAAGTAATTTAACTCGGTTAAATGGTCATGGTTCATATCCGTTTTCGTAATAGCAAAGTAAGGAATTCCTCCCTTTTTCGTTATAGAAGCAAGTAATACAATTACATAAAATTTTCAAAACTGCGCCAAAGGTCTATTTCCTCGTATTGGACTAAAAATTTTCCCGTTTTCTGATGTAAAATTTTTATCTCCCCTAATGGCTGACTTATTTATATACGTTAGTCGTGATACGGAATTTACATCGAAGTATAATCACGAATTTCTTCTTTGAAATTTGCGGATATTCAGTAAACCACATGAATACAATTCACATAATCTGAGTGAATATGGTAAAGAGAAATAGATGCAGATATACATATGTTATGCTATACAAGGGTCTATAAACCCTTAATACGACACAGTACACTTATCTGCCCTTAAAGCTTAGTCGTCAAAACAGTACTCCAGGAGGCATAAGAAGAGTTCAAATGTCATTAAATAACATTCCACATTTATGTAACACCTTTACTAGTTACCTAATTAATGAGCGAAACTATAAATCTGTACTGTAAAAAGAGTGTATACAGTAAAGACATTTCTAAATGTGTAATTTTTCAAGTTTTTCAATACTTTTAAATACACTCAAGGTTAAACATGTTTTAAGTTCAGTACTACTTCTGAACGTGTGTAGAGATTTTACATGTTTGATATAATGATACAATTACATGCTCATTACATGCGAAGGTAAGTGGTAAAGGCAACAGCCATGTCCCACATCTCCCAAGGAAGTTGGGGTAGGGATCTGACCCTGCTCCTACCTTAGCCAGAGTCAATTAAGGAAGAGGTGGCCCGCCCGCCACTTCGTCGTGACGTAATATACAGAAAACACAACTGCCCAGCTCTTGGCAACAGTGGAGTTCGAACCCACGACTCAGCGGAGTACAAGTATTGCCGAACAGCGTCCTAACCGATGGAGCCATGAAACGCTCTAAATTTCAGACCTTTATTGGCGAAACAACAATTACATTTAGTGAAGAAAACTTACAAAAATACGAGTATTAATTTACCAAATTTAACAATGATTTATCAGACATAGTTTGAGAGGGACACGTCTTGGCCGCGTTGCAACACCGCTTCCTGATAGATCAGCGAGTTTAAGTAATGTTGGGTCCGTTCAGTAGTTGGATGCGTGACTGTTCTCTGCGTTCAGATGATGTAGTGTCCCGTCGTTCGGATCCCACGTAAAGCCGTAGGTCCCCTCTGTCTCATTATCTTGGCGGCCGTTACGAAGGTGGTGAAATAACCCCAGAATATTGCATTACATTACGTAACTTAAGGGATTTAAAGCATTCGTGATATACAATAACTTAGATTCTCTACCTATTATAAAAGTTACGCTAGCAATACCCAGGAGTACACCAGTACCCCGGGTAGGGTTTAATAGTTAAGTAACCAAAGTTAACTATGTATTTATCTCACAATTAATCTATTGAACAAAAACTTTTGGCACTTATTTCGGATCTTTTCCGTTTGACTGCCGCCATTGAAACATAAGAGGTGAGTGCCCCCAGCCTTCTTTACTTAGCCTTATAAGGCTAACTAACGAAAATATCACGACCTAACCTAACCAATCGTTAGGTCAACTGTACGACCTTGACGATTGGTTAGGTTAGGTCGTGATATTTTTGTTAGTTAGCTTTATAAAGCTAACTAAAGAAGGCTGGAGGCCCTGATCTTCAGGTGATCCCCTTATTTTTCTGAGTACACGATTAAAACTTAAAAATTAAGCATGGATCTTGAAAGTAATTAAAATTGTTTATAAGAAACAACATTTGAAGGGGAAATTAAGAAAAGCTTTTTTATAAAGTAACTTATTTTGTATCATCAAGACATTTCAGTTAAAATACAAAATACAAAAAGTTTAATTATGTTTCAATGGCGGCAGTCAAACGGAAAAGATCCCTTATTTCCCCCCTCCCCCACCACAATTTCTTTTTTCCCGGTTAGGTCAACTGTACAGTCTAGGGTGGATCGAGTTTACATTTTTTTCGATTTCCATATTCTAATAGAGACAAAAACTTGCGCATGCATGAGAAAATAGCCTCTGCAAAATCTTAGCTTAATAGGTAATCATCTTCTGCCCCCGGCAGAGCGATGAAAATCATATTTTAGTAGTCAAAAACGTATTTTTAAACCCTAGCCTAGAGTCATAAAATTTTGCGTGTGTTATTTCATGCCTAAGCAACGATATAAATGCTATGGGAAATATATAAATGCATTATTTAAGACAAAGAGCCGATCTGAAAATATGTATAATATACATATTTTCAGATCGGCTCTTTGTCTTAAATAATGCATTTATATATTTCCCATAGCATTTATATCGTTGCTTAGGCATGAAATAACACACACGCAAAATTTTATGACTCTAGGCTAGGGTTTAAAAATACGTTTTTGACTACTAAAATATGATTTTCATCGCTCTGCCGGGGGCAGAAGATGATTACCTATTAAGCTAAGATTTTGCAGAGGCTATTTTCTCATGCATGCGCAAGGTTTTGTCTCTATTAGAATATGGAAATCGAAAAAAATGTAAAATCGATCCACCCTACTGAGTGTACACCCTTGACAACTGGTTTGGTTAAGTCATGATATTTGTGGAATATTTTGACGAAAATATCATGACTTAACCTAACCAACTGTGAAGGGCGTACAGTTGACCTAACCGGAAAAAAAGAAATTGCGGGGGGATAAAAGGAATAAGTGCCAAACTTTTTAATAATTAATTATAATAATCTGTAATCAATTTGATTTACATTAATTTCTATGGGGCAGCCACCTCCCCCTCTCCCATTCTCCCTCTAAACTAAACAAATTGAACTGAAATAAACAGAACCAGCCTGCATGCGCAGATAGAGCAAAGTATGTTAAAAATGGAATAATGAAAACATTTGAAAAATGCCTAACTTCAAGGTAACTTCTTCCTTACAGTGCACGTGGTAGACTACTGTAGATATACCGACCAAATTTTCTTCATTCGTATTAACACTAATCTAATTTAAATGGTTGAGCAATTTAAAATATTTTTTAGCATTAAGCAATGTCCTTTCTCTAATCGTTTTTAAGAAACACTGAGTGACATTGGTACTTTCTGCGTACCAAGTATAGTTATGTTCTTTCTCAGTCTCTTCTGGAGTAGATTTTTCAGGTAAAATAAATTTTAATCACCCTTCTACTTTCTGGGAGTGTTGAGAAAAAGTTTTATGAGTGTAACATTTCTGTCCTCTTCAAAAAGACTATCGTTTGTGTCACGCTCTTAAGAAAGTACTTTGAACAGATTAGAGTGTAAAATGAATGTCTGAAGCTACGTCTGTTTGTCTTGTCCTAAATCTTTACTTTTATCCACATGATTAACATAAGCATACAAAGTATATGAACGTAGAGGTTGAATCCCGTGAACGTTGATTGTTTTTCAGACTATATGGATGAATCAAGAAAAATTGTGCATTTTTACATAAAAAAGTACGGTTTCATTCTTAACAGTAATGAATATTCTCTCTCTCTCTCTCTCTCTCTCTCTCTCTCTCTCTCTCTCTCTCTCTCTCTCTCTCTCTCTCTCTCTCTCTCTCTCTCTCTCAATATTAACAAGAGCATAAGAAATGATCTTCATGCCACGTTCATATAATAGACCGACTGCTCAATGAAGCAAAGAGACCATTTCTATAGAGAAAAACCGAGCTATTATAGAAATTACATCATTTATTGAATAAAAATGCGAATGTAAAGTGACTAGTATAATCCTTACAATGGCGAACAAAGGAAAATGTAGATATCTGAAAAATAACTTAAACAGAAAATCTATTCTCTTTAAAAGGATTTAAAATTTCATTAAATTAATGACAAATTCAATAAACGTAAACTAGTTTAACGCTGCAAAAATTGTTGGAACAAATGGTAATTCGACAGAAGAAGAGTTTGCGGTCAGGTCTGAGTTTAGGATAGTCATAGAGAAATTACTTTACCTATCAGAATAGTCGTATTGAATAACAGTGACTTTTACTCGGTATATCATATATTTAGGAATTTGTTTTCATCAGAGCTAGAGAAGAAAATAATGAAGCAGAATAATTAAGTTCAGAAGTAGTCTGATGTTGTTACCCTTACTTGTGCTTGAAGGACAGAACGGAACAGCAATATTTTTTAAGACTATGTAAAAATATACCGTACCACTTTAAAAGAATTAAGTCACTTTAATGAATTCAAATAATGTTAAAAGAATAGGATAAACAAAATTACCACAGGAATCTCCTCTTACTTCGAAAATTTTCCCTTTTACCCCCAAACCGAGTGCATGTATGTGTATTGTAGAGGAGAGTGGGATAAAACGGGGTTGGTATGGTAAAACAGGGCACCCGCCTTTTCTTCTCGGGTGGTGGTGGTGCTGCTATCTAGTTGTGAATACAGTTACTAATTGTGGAACTATGTGTCGTCGGTACGGAGGTGGTACCCGAGCAATAGAGACGCTTTTATGTGCGCAGTAGAAAATATATTTTTTGAGTGCTGTGATATAGTTCGTTGTGAAATTTTCGAGTAGCTCGCTGGTCTGATTAACTGCAGGAGTGGTTACTTTCATGTAGGCCTATTAAGACTTTTTGACACTGCAGTATTATTTCGTTCAAAGTAAAATATACGAAGCAGTTCCTTTTCTGTAGAAACTTGTGATAACTACAATTTTACACACGTTCCCCATTTTACCCTATCAGTGGGGTAAAATGGGTATGTCCCCCTCCTTTTGGGAAAAACAGATTCGTACCCTAACAGTTAACAATGAAAACAAATCAACCGTAATAATTTAAAATGAACCGGATAAAGCTTGTGTGAACAGAAAAATAAGATATTTTGATACAAGAACATAGAAGTTACAAACAATTTAGCATTAAAGTACCCTGTTTTACCCCACTTCCCCCTTCCTCCTCTGGCAAAGAACATATAACTCATACATGTTTGCACTTCTCGCACGTATTTATTAATTCGTCAGTGGAAGTAAGACAAAATAAGACTAAATAAGTTGATAAAAATGATAATAAGAACTGATATCCTTCGTCATTACCCAACTTGGAGTATACTCGCATGAAGTTGGCAAACTCTATATAATGTACTTCTAAGGAAAAAATATGCTTCATAATTGGTGGTACCTAATTTTAAAGGGTTTGAAATATGTACAAAAAACTCGAGAAATATTTTTCAGTGAAGACGAATAACATAAAAATACTTATAACTCATTAACAATCTCATATAAATACTCGTACAACTCATTAAATTATTACTGCCGTGTATTTTTGTCCCCAAACAACTTGAAATATATTTTATTACGCACGCACTACGATATTTTATTACATAATGAACGCAGTACGATATTTTATTGCATAATGCACGCAGTACGATTAGGAAAAATGAACTTCCATCGAGAAGATAATCATTTTTCTATTATTAAAGCAATTTCCTAAACTAAGAAAGACAAATAGTTGGCAAGAAATCACGGCCAGTTCCGTTCTTGAGCTTTCTCATAAACAATTCATGGTGATGTTTGTAAACAGATGGGCCGTTCGCGTATCTGTTCTGTCTGTTGCTTTGCTTTCTTTTAACAGTATTGCAACAGACCTTCGTTTCTTCTGGCGTTATACAGAAATATAGGCTAGTATACTTAACATACATTTTTATCACTGAATTGCGGGTAACAAATAATTCTATATTTCATTTATATCAAGAACCATGATCAGTATTCTGGTTGTTATCTAAATAAAATTAACTATATTAGCCCTTACTGACCTTTTTGTTATAGTATATTACATGGCAAAATACTACAGACAATAACAATTATTACTGGGTGACGTTTTTATGGAAACAAAAGCATTATAGCGAAAGTAAAAAGTTGGGAATGACTTCACACTTAATTGTAAAACCATTTTCATACTTTTAAGCAGATTTTTAGAAGAGTTTCGCTAAGTTTAACGGTACATAAAGCTTTCTCAAATACTGTAATGGTCCTATAATATTCTTTTTAAAGTCAAATTACTCCTATAAATACAACTTAATTAAAATAATGATATAAACCCCAAAAGTAATTTAACATTAATTTTAGCCTGTGCCATAAATAAATTTAAAAAAACGGTGTTAAATAATTAAAATTTAAAATATTTTCGAGTTGTATAGAAATAAAACAGTTACCAATCATTTTATATCGCATTTCTATAATTGTTTACATATTTTTCAAACCATAAATAAACATTTGTTTATATTGTACATAGCTAATTTTATTCTATAAATTTGCCTTACATATTTTTCTGATGCATATACAGTACGTATCTACATTTCTGTTAAATATACTCAATTTTAAGTGAGTTTTCGTGAAGCTAGATGACAGTACACGTATCAAAGATTAAACCTTTGGCTCAGTGGCACTGGCACTCCTGTAGTATGGGATGAATCCCGCAGAAACTGATTAAAGGCCCCGCGACGACATTGACTGTACAGTTATACACTCACAATAGACACCAAAAAAGATTTCACTTCCTTATATTGGCTCTGCTGAATCCCCTTGTCGACCACGGAGTGTTGAGAAATTTATCTGTCTATACAGATGAGCTAAGATAATCTCTCTCCTGGCAAAAAGTGAGAGCTTAATATTGTCCCTCAGAGATGAGTTGAGGATTGTCCTATTTGAACAATAAATGGAAACGCCCCATTCCCCTTTTAATTAAAATTAAAATTAACTCATTACCATGCAACTGATAACGGCCTCAGAGCATAAAAGAGGAATAATGAGATGGAGGATGAATTATTATAGATCTTCGTCTCGTAAGTAAATAAAACGTATATGGCCCATGGCGCAGATTGAATTAAATTACCGGTATAAGCAATTTCAGAATTTTTTCTTATCACTTTTAATTTTCTTTTATAGTGCCAAGTTAGATCATTAAACCAGGTGCGCAGGTGCATATATAAGTGGGCGGTGGAATAAAGTCTTAACGTGAATCGTCAGAACGAAATGCGTAAAAACGTTTCTCCTAAAAATTAGATTTCGTCCATTTGTGAAAAGAATCCATACTTGTGCAAAGTAGGAATACTCAAGATTTTTCAACAGATTTCGAGTTTGATTTTTTTTTTTTTTTTACTTATTTTATGCTTATTTTACTTCTAGATATAGCAAGTTTGGTGTTGAAAATCACTGTTAAGAGAAATTGCAGAACTTCAAATTTCTAATATTTGCAATCTCTATCATTTCTTTTGAAAAATTCCGACGGTATTTTGGCCTCATTTTTTTTCTTGCATTCCTTAAAAACACATTTTTACCACTTTTCTTATTTTATTTTCGTCTTTCTTGCGTGTTTTCAGTCAAGTTTTGGTTTTTCATTTTGAGTGATTTTTCTCAAAAACGAGAAATGAAATTCAAGGAGTATAGCCACAATGAGAAATTAATTTATTAGAAATAAACGCTTTCAGCCTACTAAGGTGGTCTTCATCAGGTGCGAGTGGAAAAGGATAGGAAGAGGAGGAGGAGGTGAACATAAATAGGGTTGACAAAAGTAAATAGACACCACGATAATTATTAAGAACAAATGGCAAAGTTCATGAACGGAATGCCGAAATGTGTGTTGGGCTTACATAATGGAAAGAGGAAATCAACCACGATTCTAAATATATTGATTCCATAAATCTATTATTATATTTAATGACTTTTATTATCAAATCAAAAAACTACGTAAAAATCCTTTGCGTATAGGGGAGTGGGACCTCCTCCTGCCCCTCTTCAGTCGCACCTAATGAAGCCTTTAGTATATACTGAAGCCTTTGTTCCTAATAAATCCATTTTTCATCATGGATTTATTCCATTATTTCCATTTTCATTATCATGTTAGTCTCTTTCATGATCTCTATAACCTTTTTCACACTGTTGTTATTCTAACATTTCCCTTTTCCCTTTTCCATCTCCCCTTTTCTCCCCCCTCCCTTAGTAAACCCCTCGTTCTGAATATATATATATATATCTCTCTCTTTTTGTTCCTCTCTTTCTCTCTCTCTCTTTTCTCACTCACTCGACTACTCTCTCACTCTCCATATTGCCGGCTCGACATTGAAATGAATATTCTGAATAGCCGTTCACGTTCCCTTTTGTTTTATTAACGTCCTTTTCAAAAAGTCTCGTCCGCTTTTAATTTATATTCTCATACCTTTTGTCTTGTATTGAAATGTATCAAACATTTACTGAAAAATAAATTTTACGTAAAAATGTACTAATTCACAGGATACATAATTACTGTTTTCTTGTATCGCATTTCTCCAATATAGAAAATTAATGTATCGCTCATGGGTATCGGGATTAGGTATACCCTCTAATACCCTCATATGCTAGTGTGTCCGTAGCTCACTGGGTAACACCGTTACCCGATAAGTGAAGTGAAGACAATCGAGGGTCGAGGGTTCGAATCCCGGTGATGTTGGTATTAATAATATAGGAGATAGCGCGATGGAGTGCATTAGTTGGCTTGAACGCTGTGCCAGTTTTCTGACCTTCCTGACTGGTTATTGTATTATACGATTTATAATTACACTGAAGAATAAATATGTAGAATTTCTTTATATTTAAAGATGTCTAAAGATACCTAAATATGTCTAAAGATGCCTAAAGATATCTAAAGATGCCTAAAGATACCTAACGATGCCTAAAGATATCTAAAGATGCCTAAAGATACCTAAAGATGTCTAAAGATGTCGAATTTAATCTTGAATTTGATTACCTTAAATTTGATGATCTTGTAAAATTCACTTAAAAGTATATTTCTTCAATAATTGTTACTATTTTAAATATTTATATTATATTAAGAGAAAGTGTGAAAAAAATGACTTCATATTCGCTCGCTCGATATTTTTACACTTTTCACCATTCATTCGATTCTCTATAAAGAGGCTTTCCACTTAAACTGATAAAATAGGA
This sequence comes from Bathynomus jamesi, assembly GCA_023014485.1. Taxonomy (NCBI): domain Eukaryota; kingdom Metazoa; phylum Arthropoda; class Malacostraca; order Isopoda; family Cirolanidae; genus Bathynomus; species Bathynomus jamesi. Next base: position 166,018 of record JAJOZX010003674.1, on the reverse strand, counting down.
AAGTAATGAATGATATAAATGAAAAGCCTAAATATCCATTATTGGTACGAATCGTTATTCGAACTGATTGGCCCCCTATAAAGTTCAATTCGGCGTCCCTTTTGCAGGCTCAATATTTCTTAATTTATACCACTTATCAACCCCAATCTTTTCTATATGAGGAAACTAAAATGAGAAAAAGTTTGCGGAAGAGATCCAATATAAGGCAACATGAAATAGGGTCAGGAAGAGATAAGCTGCCGAGCGGGAAAAGGGAAGATGAGATGCATATTTTAGCAACGAGGGAAAAGGCAATTCAAATGGTTCCTACCCACGTGCTCAGAGGGGTAAAACGGTTTTATTCTATTCGATTATAGGATATTAAATCCCATAAAACTACTTATAACTTGTTCATCAACATTTATTTCAATATATGCTATTGTTACAGTTATTTTATTGATAGTGAATCACATTTGTATTGCACTGAAGCAAGACGAGTCTTAACATACTGACGAGTATCAAGGATTGCGCTACATTTACCACAAATCGTAATGGTCTGTAATTTAAGTGTAAATGCATTTATACGAAGACTGAAGTTTTACGGTACAGCAATTCTTTATAGGGGTTCAGAAATTGGCTATTTTTTAAAGTATGCGATAACTTCAATCGTATATAAGCAAATAGTCAGTTAAACGAGGTAGAAAAAATAAAAATATGTTCAAAGGTTGTTTGGGACAAAGATTGAAACTCATTCAGAAACAAAAATTCTTCAAGCAGTTGAAAATGAAATCTGTAGAAAGATCTTTACTTGGTTGTTTCATTTCCATTCTGTTTGGCAGTAGTATGATTGCATCTACATGAAAGATATGTCCACGGCACGTAGTTCTTCCGAAAAACCTTTAAACTATTAAATACGAATGGATTTGCTGCGGGGAGCGATAAGCAGTCACCGAGATTATCCGTGATCTGACGATTTTATATATATATATATATATATATATATAATATATATATATATATAGATATATATATATATATATATATATACAGGGTGTTCCATAAGTCCGGTATCATAGGAGAAATTCATATTTTTCTATTTCTACAAACCATAATTCATATTTTTCTCTTTCTACAAGCCATAATGTCTGTGAGCAAGGAAGAACGAATCCAGATAATTCTACTCATAGGAAATCGGAGTCAAAGAGAGCCACTGCTGAATTTAACAGACTGCATCCAGACCGCGAGCCAATAACACAGAGTTGTGTTAGCAGACTTGTTGCAAAGTTTAAGGAAACAGGATCCATAGAAGATAAACCACGCAGTGGACCTTCAAGGAGGTCCACTGACGATGATACAGCGACCGCTATCCTGGCTCATTTTAACAGAGGTCCCAATAAGTCTCTTCGGTGATTGTCCGCCGAGACAGGAGCGTCGAAAAGTAGCATCCATCGCATTCTTCAGGCTCACAAGTGGCATCCATATAAACTTCAGGTCCTACAGAAATTGAGCGAAGATGATCCCGACCGGCGGATGGAATTTTGTGAATGGGCTACGGAACAATATGCTCGGGATGCCAATTTCCCGTCCACCATTCTGTTCAGTGACGAGGCTGTTTTTTATGGGAATGGTGAGGTAAATCGACAGAACACCCGCTACTGGTCTCAAAACAACCCTCACTGGTATACCTCTTCAAAGGAACAAGGTGTATCTCGGGTGATGGTATGATGTGACATTTGGAAGGATCGCATCATAGGCCCCCCTCTTTTTCGATTAACATGTCACTGGAGGCACCTACCTACGTATGCTCAAGGAAGAAGCATTTCTCAGTGTCTTGAACGAAGAAGGAAATTTCCCAACATGGTTCCAGCAAGACGGCGCTCCTGCACATTACAGCACCCAAGTAAGGGAATACCTGTACCAACAATTCCCTGGTCATTGGATAGGACATCGAGGGCCTGTGGAATGGCCAGCTAGAAGCCCGGATCTCACGCCACTAGATTTTTACCTCTGGGGCCACTTGAAAGCGCTGGTATACGCAGAGAAAATTAGGAGTGTTGAACATTTGCGGCAGCGCATTATTGGGGCATGTAACACCATTACTCCTGACATCATTCACCGTGTGCTTGCTGACTGAGTATCACGTCTGAATTTGTGTATTGAAAACAATGGTGGACATATTGAGCACGTTCTGTAAATAAAAGCTTTTGTTTTGCCTTTTTTTATTATTTTTCCTATGATGCCGGACTTATGGGACACCCCGTATATATATATATATCAGCAAACAACCACAGGGAAAAGGAAACACAAAGTCCGAGCGCTTTCGTGATATATTCACATTATCAAGGAGGAACAGAAAATAGGTCATATGTGAATATATCACGAAAGCGCTCGGACTTTGTGTTTCCTTTTCCCTGTGGTTGTTTGCTGATTAATAAGGTCACGTGTTATTTTGTGATTTTAGTGCATATACAGGGTGGGCGGAAAGTAGCTCCCTATTTTGGATTGGTAAAAAAATACGTATATTATTCATTTATTTCAGAAAAAATAAAATGAAAAGGTAGGCATACATGGTAGGTTTTCTCTAAAATTCAATGTGGGCTCCAACTCTTTCCACCAGCTTCTGGAGCCGCCCAGGAATGGCGTCCACTGACTTTAGCAGGAACTCCGGCGGGATGGAGGACATGACTTCCCGAATTCGGTCCTCCAGTTCTTCCAATGTCCTCGGTTTGGTGCGGTAGACTTCTTCCTTTACCCACCCCCAAAGAAAGAAGTCGCACGGTGTCAAGTCGGGGCTCCTGGCTGGCCATTGATGTGGACCACGACGACCCATCCAACGCCCAGGGAAGTGGGCATCCAGCCACTCACGGACAACAAGTGCGGAGGGGCGCCATCTTGCATAAATATCAGATCGTCGATGTTCTCCCATGTGCTGACAACCGGCCAGACCTCGTTTCGCAACATAGCAAGGTACCGCTCAGCATTCATGGTGTTGCGCAGAAGGAACGGGCCCACAACCTGATCTGAGGTCATATCACACCACACCGTTACACTGAACCGATTCTGCCGTTTTTCAGCGGTAACCGTGCGACTTCTTTCTTTGGGGGTGGGTAAAGGAAGAAGTCTACCGCACCAAACCGAGGACATTGGAAGAACTGGAGGACCGAATTCGGGAAGTCATGTCCTCCATCCCGCCGGAGTTCCTGCTAAAGTCAGTGGACGCCATTCCTGGGCGGCTCCAGAAGCTGGTGGAAAGAGTTGGAGCCCACATTGAATTTTAGAGAAAACCTACCATGTATGCCTACCTTTTCATTTTATTTTTTCTGAAATAAATGAATAATATACGTATTTTTTTACCAATCCAAAATAGGGAGCTACTTTCCGCCCACCCTGATATATATATATATATATATATATATATATATATATATATATATATATATATCCAAAATTAAACTATTCCGGTCATAACACTGTCACTTTTGTATTTTTTTCTTGTAGTCGATCAGTTAACTTATAATGCTTGGCCTTGCAAACTTGAATTATCAGTACAGGTTGAACTAAAATTATGAAACTTAACTAACTAAAGAGTCTCAACTAAGTATTTAAATTTAAATTTATTAAAATTAGTGTCGGTTAATTCTAGTTAAATTCCAATGAAATTATAAACGGAGTTAAATCAACTTAAACTAAGTTTTAATTCATTAAGTTAATCCAATTTTCATGTATTTAAGCTAACCTTAAATTTAAACTAAAAAAAATGAAATGGTCAAACAAATTAAACCCCATAAAAGAGTTTATCAAACTTTACTAAAGAAATCAACAACATAATTCAAACCAATTTACTTTAACCCTAAAAGGGATGACCGATACATATTGGTAACTTTTCAAATACACGCATTCATAACTTAACCCCGACAAACAATTCCGGCGTTAAAGGGTTAAATATAACTCAAAATAAACTACTGTAATTAAAAAAAGTTAAGTATAATCTTTCTAGTCAACTCTAAGTTACAAACTCAATGATAACCAAATAATTTCATTACTTTATAATAACGACAGTTGTAAAATTTTCTCAGACTTACGAAATAAAGTTCTTGATAAAAAAAAAAAAGAAAAAAAAAATATTCTCTGAAGCTCAAAGCCACACATCGATATACTTTTCATAAAAACCAATACAAACTTACTTTTACAGTAATATTTTATCCAACTCAAATTCTTTTCCACAAACTTTTATCAAAAAACAATTATGTCAATTTTCATTCACTTGGCAAAATCTCAGAGACAAATAGTGAGAATATTTCATTCCGGTGACTTGAAAAACAATTCCGGCGATTGGTGCCGTACAAGATAATTTGAATAATGTAATTTTTACTTTGACGTCACACATTGGTGGCGTTTTCCTGAAAGATGAATATTATCTTAATATATTTAACATGGAAAGGGTATGATATTATTATCAAAATCTTTGACAAAAATAAGAGAGGGAAGTAAACAAAGCTGAGAGAAAGGGTCTTGGAAAGGACTTACTTTACAGGGTGGCCACAAAGTCCTTTTGCATAAAAAAATAAGGGCACCATGCAGATATGCTGTAATTTCACTGCAAAGGGACTTTGTAGTCACTCTGTATAATTAATTGCTATCATTTTCATGACTTAGCCTCGCACTAACAGCCACGGACAATGTGGACTTACAACTTATAACGTAAAATACGAACCACAGAAGACGGCCACCCACCCGGTTACTGGCCTACATCATGGCTAATGTCGCGACACCGCTTTCCGTCGATCAGCGAAGTTAAGCGACAGTTAGTCTGGTTAATAGTTGGATGGGGGACCGTGTCCCTGTGCGCTCAGATGATGTAGAGAACCTACGTAAAGCTGTAGGTCCCCTCAGTCATATGACCTTAAACATTGCGAAGGAAGCTAAACAACCCCATCGAACAACATCCAACTATTACTCAGACTCGCTGACATTTAACGTTGATGATCTCACGAGAAGCGTTGCAACATGGCCGCGACAAAATTGAATTGACGCCTTCAGTCTTTCCATAATTTTTGACTTGATAATAAAAGTCAATAAATAATAACACATTTATTGAATCAATATATTCTGTCATTCCATCGATGAGTTTTGCCATTTTACTTTTGTCAACCCTCTGTAGCGCACATTTACTTTATAAATTATCTAAACGAAATGTAAACTGAAGTGATGTCAATTCATGACATCAGCGTTCAGAAACGAGAATTTTTGTATATCTATCTGAGAAATCAACCTTCGCAAATGAACAAAATGCGGATAATGTTGCATAGACCCATTCTTATAACTTCCTTTCTTCCATCAGTAAATTTTTATGTAAAATAGGAAAGAAAAAATCCTTTAATTAAGGAAAAGGTAAAGGTAAAGGTGGAGAGAAATGGTTTGTGTCCATACTCGCTCAATGTGTATATTGATTCAGGTGGACAATACCCGGAAAGAAATAAGAAAACTAAAATAATTTCGTGTTTACATTTCTCTCACAAAGAAGAATATTTCATTGCAGCGAGCAAATACATTCTTAAGTATTTTCCAACCAATTCAAAATGGTTAATCTAACCAAATACCACGACTGCATTTAACCATTTATCAGAAAATGGTTGCCAGAAAAAATTAGTATGGTTAATGGAATTATTATTGCATGAGTGATTTAACCATTTTAATTATTTGACAAAGGGTTAACCACGTATTTGTTTGTTGTAACCAATTATTTTTCTTTGTATTTTTATTGTTATAACCAATTACTTTTCTCTGTGCTTATGCCACTTCCTCCGACTCTAAGATCTACAATTTTTTGGCACATTCTATTGGAGTTTTATGGCAAAAGGTTGATCCTTATTGAGGTGATAAAATAAACCGCGAGTAATAGGATTCATACTACCCACGTCTTTAGTATTCCCGCTCTAAAGAAGGATACTTTGGCACGTGACCCATGTCATGACAATGGTTTTTATTTGTTGTTACGGTTTTTTTTTCACTGTTTAAACCATATTTTTAAATTAACCCCACCGAAAACATTTAATGGCCGAATCGTCAAAAAGAACAAACTGTAGAAATCTAATTTAAACTAACCAAAGCATAACTAATATAAATAATCAGAGCTGGGCACTTGCGGTTTTTTTTGCGTTTTTTTGCGGTACTGCGGTACTGCGGTACTACTACCGCACTACCAAACCGGTACCGCATAACGCAGTACCGCAAAGGATCGCTGAAAGTACAGCAGTACCGCTACCGCATTCAAATTTCCCGCGGTACTTTCCGCGGTACCGACCAACACGGTAGTACCGCAGTACCGCAAAAAAAACCGCAAGTGCCCAGCTCTGCAGTAATATTAATCTAATCAAACTTGGTCTAACGCAGGGTTGCCAGACGTCCCGCATTCTGCGGTACAGTCCCAATTTGATCCAAAAATCCCGCGTCAAAATCCCGCGTTCAAAATGTCCCGTAAAAAATATTTTTTAAGCAAGTTTTTTTAGGGATGAATTAATTTAGAATTTCAATATTATGTATAATAATTTCAATATTAGTCACGATGTTTAATTAAGCATTATTGTAATAAATTTTTTCTAATTTTGTTTGTTGTAACCGTTGAAGAAATCTAGTTTCAATTTGAAAAAATATTTGGTCTTAAAAAAAAAAATCGGAAATTTTTTTGTCCAGCATGGCCATTTTGAAAAATCTGGCAAACCTAGACTCTAACGTGTTAATACAAAACCCAACTAACTATAGTACGTCAAGAAGCTTTTTCAGATCAAGAAAATAGCATTGTGTGTATATATATACACAATCGTTTTGTACCCAAAGCAATATATTCTCCCTCTTCATGTTCCTTTACAACCTTTGCTGATGAATCTCAAACGATTCCAGGCAAGTTTAATTAGGAGTCCTCAGTTTGAAGATTGGCAGCTTCCAGGACTTCATCGATTTTCCTACTCTCTGAAACACCTTACTGCCCTAAATTCAAAGAGTGAACACTTCTCACGCCGACAGGAACATCCGTAACATAGTCTATTTCAGTTTATTAGTACCTATATAATCATTTCGGACGTCTATCCACTTCACCGCCAAAAAAGCGAATTCTCTACACTTAAAAGAGTCCGACAGTGTTATTTTTCCCTCCCTTTTAGCCTAACGTAAACTAACAAGACCTAAGTGAACGTAGCATAACCAAACTGGGCATTATTTAACCGAACTTAATGTAACATCGAAATTTTGATGTTTCGTTTCTATACATGTCGAAAATCTTTATTATCGACAAAATGAGAAATCTTGCAACATCGATTCCGAATGCCGGGATACAGCGGACTACCACATCTTAGCGCTCAACGTATCTCAGCCATGGTATGGTAATAACCAATGTCATATTTGAACTCTGAAAAATGGTGATTTTACTTTACCTTAAATTCAGCTGTTTTCACCTAATATTATTCGTGTTAAACTAAACGAACGAGACAAAGAGAAACGAACGAGACAAAGAGAAGCGTCACAAAATAAAATTTAAAGCCGGGAATGATTTTTTTTTATTTTAACTTTCATTTATATTTATTATTATTAATTAATAACAACTAGCTCTTTATTTTTAATAAGAGCCCAGTAAAGCCTAAAGTTTAAGGGCCAAATTAAATAAAATAAATAGTCGAGCTTCACAATTATTCATGTCATTGTAAATTGAAAAGAATATATTTATTTTATTATTAATAAAGGTTATTCAATTCAATTAATTTCAATTCATTTAATAGGTACGCAATTGTGTAGCTGAAAACTAAACCATATTTATTCTTATGTAACATATAAAGACAAGTTTCGGATCACCTGAAGCTCAGGACCCCCAGCCTTCTTCAGTTAGCGCTAACTAACGAAAATATTACGACTTAACCAATCGTCAAGGGCGTAGAGTTGACCTAACGATTGGTTAGGTTAAGTCGTGATATTTTCGTTAGTTAGCCTTATAAAGCTAACTAACGAAGGCTGGGGGCCCTGATCTTCAGGTGATCCCAAGTTTCTTTTTTACCCTATATCATAATTCGTGAGTAAAACAGTTAAAAAAATTAGAATAAATGTCACAAATTTTATTGGTAGAAAGACACATTTCATATTAAATATTATGATTAAATGAAGCAATACGGTATAAAACCTACAAACATGGAGTTAACATCAGTAACTAATACAATATATATATATATATATATATATATATATATATTATATATATATATATATATATATGATCAAGTAAAGATAAGCACCCCCAACCTTTTTTAGTTAGCTTTATAAGGCTAACTAACGAAAATATCACGACTTAACCAAACCAATCGTTAGGTCAACTGTACGCCCTTGACGATTGGTTAGGTTAGGTCGTGATATTTTCGTTAGTTAGCCTTATAAAGCTAACTAAAAAAGGTTGGAGGTGCTTATCTTTACTTGATCCTATATATATATATATATATACACAGGGTGTTTCAGGAGGAAAGGTCAATACTTCGGGAGGTGATAGTATCGGCCATTGTGAGAAAAAAAGTTCATATGAATATGTGTCTAATTCTGAATGGTTACGGAGATAGAGCTGTTTGAATCTGATGCGCGCGCAGCTCTTCCTCCCCCTTCCCTCCCCTATCACCTTGAACCATGCAAGCTGTAATGTAAGCATGTAACATAAGCCAATCGACGGCTGACTGTTGTGAGTGACATTGTTTGGTGTTTGAAGCAGTGTTAAGAATGCCACACACCTTCACACATGCCGAATATGCAGACATGGTGTATGTCTACGGTTTTTGCGATGGCAGTGCAACAGTTGCTGTTGCAGAATACCGTCGACGGTTTCCGAACTGCAGAATTCCGGATCGAAGAGTGTTTACCAGGGTTTTCAACACATTGCGTGAGATTGGTACACTTCTCAGCGCTCATGTTTCATCTGAACGTGAAGGTCAACAAGATGTGGATGAAGTGGAAAACATTCCTCAGTTGGTAGAGCGTAGTCCTACTACTAGCTCACGAAGAATTTCTACACGTCTCGGTGTACCACACACAAGAGTATGGCGAACATTACGTGAGGAAGGCTTGCATCCATATCATGTACAGCGTATACAACACCTTCAACCAGGAGACGCTGCCATGCGACTGGAATTTTGTCATTGGGTAAATGCTAATCGCCGATTGCTTCGATTAATACTGTTCACCGATGAAGCTACTTTCACCCGTGACGGTATCAACAACACTCGTAACTCTCATCGGTGGTCAGACGAAAATCCAAATGCCACTGTGGAAACAAATTTTCAACATCGCTTCTGCCAATGTGTGGTGCGGTATCATCGATGATCAGCTGATTGGCCCTGTTACTTTAGAGAATCGTCTTACAGGACAAAGTTACCTAGAATTTCTGCAAAATGAATTGCAGGACTATTGGAGGATGTTCCTTTGGCTACACGCGCTGGTATGTACTTTCAGCATGACGGAGCTCCTCCACATTCTACCCGTCTGGTGATGCAATACCTAAATCGGTAACGGTTCAGAATAGGGGCGCCACCTCAATTTTGTTTTTTCCACCAAAACATGCTAAAACCATTGGTTTCCTGTTGTTTAGGATGAATGTGACCATCGCCATTACAGTAAATTATTGCTTGAAGTGATTTCACATCCCCAACACCCTCCTACAATCTGGTGGGACCACCGTGGGAACCGGGGATTTTGGGTGGGGGAACACAGCACAAGCAATAATTTACTGTAATAGCGATGGTCAGATTTATCCTAAACAACAGGAAACCAATGGTTTTAGCATGTTTTGGTGGAAAAAACCCTTATACTCTGAACCCTATACCGATCAATTTGTGATGTGTGATCTTTACGGGGGCTCCGTCCCCGTACCCCCCGAGACCTAAATTTTACAAATGATAATGTAATAACATGTTAAGTTATGCACTTTTTTAGTCTTCATCTAGGGCACATGACGAATCAAGTTCTCAACACGGCCGCGAGCTCTACTAGCATCACCGCACATCCGTCACAGACCGAAGCCATTTTCAAACTGAAGTGAATGAACGATAGTAGGGTTGCTAACTCAAAATTTCCTAGATTCATAGCACTGAAGCACTGAAGTAGCTATATATATATATTTTTTCGTAATTTTCTAACTTCGTGTTTTTGACTATGCGACACATGCAATCAACGTATTTTAATGAGAGAAACAACTTTGTCTCTATAGTATTTTTCGAAATTTTGCTTAATTAAGTGGCGCCCGTATTCTGAACCATTACCCCGAAAACAAACCTTCCCTGGTCGATGGATCGGCCGCGGTGGTCCCATTGAATGGCCACCAAGGTCTCCAGACCTCTCTCCATTAGATTATTGTTTGTATGGGGTGGATGAAAAGTCAAGTTTACAAAAGAAAGGTGGATACACGAGACGAATTGCTCGGGCGCGTTTTGGATGCTGCTGCCCGCATAAAGGAACGTCAAGATCAACTCAGACGAACAACACGCGATCTTCGCACACGAGTTGCAAAGTACATTGAGGTTGACGGTGGGATTTTCGAAAACGTATTGTAAACTGTAACAAATTTGTAATTTCTGTATCTGATACCATTCAAAATGCCAATGTTTAAACATTAAATGTTAGAAACAGTAATTGGTTTCTCTTTCTTGATTATCATTAACAATGCTTTTGTATTCGTAGATTCAAACAGCTCTATCTCCGTAACCATTCAGAATTAGACACATGTTCATATGAACTTTTTTCTCACAATGACCGATGTTATCACCTCCCGAAGTATTGACCTTTCCTCCTGAAACACCCTGTGTACACACACACACACACACACACACATATATATATATACTGTGTGCATTAATACATTAATTACTGTATAGTAATATTTAATACTTGTATGATGTGTGCCTCTCTACCAATAAAAATTAATTAATTTAATTAATATAATTCCCCAGGGTTGCAATTTGTCGGACGGACACCCTATATATATATATATATATATATATATATATATATATATATATAGAAAATGTGTGTGTAGGACCGATATGAGTTCAGTTTCTCTTTCATATACTGTAGATACCGAACAAAACAACAGAACAGAATATATACAATCTACGATATGTTCGGCAGTTGTGGAAGTTTGGTAAGAGCCTTACATTTGCTACATAGATTTCACTACTCCGATACTTTTGTGTTTTAGTACTTTTGAGAGGCTAGATGTACTGGGAGATAATAAAACATGGGTTGATTTATGGTCCTCTTCTCCTTTTCAGGTGTTTTGTGGAAATGTCTGATATATAGTCGTCACTACGAAGTGAGCAGAAAGTTAGCACGTGAGCCCAAATATTCACTTGTCATAAACAGAGCAACAGCCAAAGAGATAGTGAAGTGGAGCTCAAAATAACCAAAGCAGTAAATCAAAAAACTCTGTAGCTGATATAGTGAAATGATAGTTTGGTTACTGGTAACAGACAAGGTCGGCCCAGAATAACTACTGGGAGGCTGAATCGCGCTATTCAAAGGTTGCCCTTAACAAACTACTTTCGGACAGCTCCCGAAATATGTTGTCATTCACTGAATGGATATAATGGACGTGTTGTAAGCGCGTCCACTATGAAAAGAAGCTTGAAGAACGTGGGCTGCAACGAAATGTTGCCGTCAGAAAGTGATGTGATATTAGTGATGTGAATAAGAGGAAAAGACTCCAGTTTGGAAAGGGGCATCAAAACTGACGTGATGAATGAGAGGAATGAATGTTGCGTGGAGTAATGAGACCAAATCTGAAGTTTAGAAAATAAAAGCGTAGGTTTATGAGACGACGTAGCCATTAAATGTTTCAGTCAATTTACTTAAGCCCAGAACTGTATCAGTATGACTGAGAAACATGGTGGCAATTCTGTTATTGTGTGGGACTGCGTCAGTTTGGTTGCAGTGGGTATCTTGTAAAATTCGATGAGAATATGAATAAGACGTATTACTACAGAATTTTGATTCAGCCTGCAAAGCCGAGTGGAGTTCATTTAATTGGGAGGGGATTCATATTCCAGCAAGACAATGACCCAAAACATGCTGCACTACTCAACAAGGAGTACTTGGAGAAGCTGGAGGAGATAAGGAGGGCTCAAGTGTTAAAGTTTCCACAACAGAATACCGATATAAACTCCACAGAACATTTGTGGAAACGCCTAAATACGAGTAATGATACCTAAAAAGTGAAGCCAACGCGTCAACAGGACCTCTGACCTATTTATTGTTCATGCACTCGAAATGGTAAGCAATTCCTACGGAAAAGCTACAGGTCTCGATTAATTCAGTGACTTCGAGATGTGATGGTACTATCCCTGCTCGAAGAGGCCACACTAAATATTGTCTTCGCTTCGTAAATTACGTCTTTTTTTTTAATATAGAAAGGAAGAATCGAGGGCAAACGCCCGCAAAAACGCTTCCCCAAATAAGGAAAAGAAAGGAATGAAGGTCTCTGAAGCTGTTAAAAACTATACCTTTTTTTTTTATAATTTTGAAAAGAATGTGTAATGTGTAAGATGCATGTGTGTGTAGTGAGAAATAGAGGGAGAAGTGTGTGTTTGAAAGCGTACTGGACTACTCACAAGGAAGATGAGACACGGAAAAAGATCAGATAAAGAGGACAGTAACAGGAGAAACGGGAGTTCCAGCACTCCCTGTTTCCTGCCTAACGTCCCCCACGGAGTACTTCCCTGGTCGATTGGTGTCTCCAATCTCCTCCTAAATCGATGTCATATATTTGTACATGTCTGATATTCCATAATTTTTGCTATGTCTTAAACTATAAATGCAGTGGCATAGTTTTCCTCTTTTTTTGTTAATAATTGTGTGTGGATTCAGATTTACGATTGGTCATATATGTACAGGGTGTCTCATAAATAACCAACTTTAATAACTCGGTGATTTTTCATTAAATTAGCGTGAAATTTAAGCGGTGAGATAGTCACGCATATAATTTCTATTTATTTTATAAGAGGATACGATAAAATAATCATTCAACATGACTGTTATCGGTCGTATTACAAACTGGCAAATACTGCTTAAAGCCTTAAATGCTAGTAAACTATTTACAGCAAATTTCAATAAAAACGTTGCTATCTCATCGGTAATTTGTTTTTCGTTTACTCCAGACTGTCGGAAGGAGTCGCGAAGACTTTACTTTTTTACACAGCCCCACATGAAGAGGTCACGAGGGGTATCATTCCACTCAATGTCATTCCCATTTCATTCCGAGGACAAAGGTGGAAATCCGTGAGTGAAACGCTGAGAAGAGGCAATCCTCACATCGGTCAATTTCCATTTCATGCGATTCTCATTTTCACCCACGCTTTCCTACTTTGGTCCAGGTTAGATTAGGCTAATGTTAGGTTAAGTAAAGGTCCGTTATGTTAGGAAATATTAGTCATTCTCATTCTCATTTTATCACCTTTGGATGTCTCATTTTGTGCATTATCACTTGCGGATCTCGAATGGAAATAGAAATAGTATTAAGTGGGAAGTACACTGTAAAGGTGACTCGGTATTTCAATAAACATACAAAGAAAACGATCCAAATTATATGAAATATTTAAAAAAACGATACTTAAATGTCTGAAACATCCATCTAGAGTCTAGATGGATGTTTCAGACATTTAAGTATCGTTTTTTTAAATATTTCATATAATTTGGATCGTTTAAAAATTTTAAGTATAAAGTATATATATATATATATATATATATATATATATATATATATATAGTGCGTTCGAAAAGTCTCTCCGCAGAAACGCATAGAAATTGAAAAACTACAATGTTTTCATTCAACCACGATTTAGTGATTTTATTACATAACCTTTTGATTTTACAGCATGTGTTGAAAGTGTTTTCCACCATTTTGCACGCACAGAGCAACTCGTCTACACTTGTCAAACACTTTTGACAACAAGCACGTTGACTGCGGAGAGACTTTTCGAACGCACTGTATATACTTGATTAACCTTGATTAACCTTGGTTTTGCTTCCGATCGAATTCTTCATTCTGACGAAGGTCAAGCTTGTTGCTCCGCCTTAGACCTACAGCTCAACGTGGAATCCGAACTACGGCCCATCACGGTTTGGCAGAAATTACAAAGTCCTCGCCTCGACTCGATCTCACGACTCCCGATCAGCAGTAGCCCAGCGTCTTAACCAGTAGGTAGGCTACCCAGGGTACCCATTTATCTATCAACCAATTTTTATTGTATGGAAGGGTGAACAGCTGGGTTTGCTGCGCGCCGCCTGCCGTCACCGGAAATCGAACCCGGGGCCGGTGGATTCGTAGTCAGCGATGCTAACCGCTACACCACCAAGGCGTATAGAGAGGGTGCGACATAAGTCGGTTTACCGAGAATAATGGAATCACCTTGTGAAGAATAATATTTATCATTTACTACAGAAATTATTCAAAGTGTCTTCCATCATGTTCAATACATACGTTGCATCTTTGAACCACTGAACAAGAAATAGGGCAGCACAGTTCTTTGTTATTATTCAACGTCTCGAACTCTTGGCGTATCAAAGTCATCGTGTGATCGAAGTCCCGAGGTTTCTGGCCGTTGACTCTATCTTTGATAGGGTTCCCAAATTTTTCAAATGCCCATGCGGGACAAAAAAATTTCTGAGGTTTTTTTAAGACCAAATTTTTTTTCAAATTGAAACTAGATTTCTTCAACGGTTACAACAAAGAAAATTAGAAAAATTTTATTACAATAATCTTTAACAATTAAACATCGTGAATAAACTGAAATTATTATACATAATATTGAAATTCTAAATCAATTCATCCCTAAAAAATTTGGTTAAAAAATAATTTTTGCGTGACATTTTGTACGCGGGATTTTGATGCGGGATTTTTGGATCAAATGCGGGACGGTCTCGTAAAATATGGGACATCTGGCAACCCTAAATTCTTTGATTATACTCACATTGAATAATCAGTGTGATGTGATGAGAAATGAGAAATCATCGCATGGAACATTTGAAAGGTTGAAAGGAAAGGTATATATATATATAACGAACACTAATACAGGGCGCTCAAAAAGAAGCTCAACCCATTGAAGAATGCACATAACCTAACCCTTTTCTTTCTGTTTCGGGTTGCGTTTCTTTTTGAACATCCTGTAGCTTTCACTACTTATAGTAGAAATATATCTATATATTTCTGCTACGAGAAGTGAAAGCTTTCTGTGTCCGTTTGGTTCCTGATTAGTCAAAATATATCACTTTTAAAACTGTGCAGTGTAATTACTTTCTGGTTCTCGTGACTTAGACAGTACACCTTCTTTCAGATCAATTTAAAAGTTACGTGATGAACTTAGTTAAAAGTTGGTCGTTACCTGAAGGAGTTAAAGTCTTAGATGATAAGAAGAATATTCTAAAATGAATCAGTATCAGACTTAAAAAGGACAAAGCACTAAATTCAATAAGAACATACAATCGTCATAACTACTACACCCCTTACGGTATTTGTAACGTTTTAGTATAGTTTTCAGTTTTCTTTGCTCTCAGATGTTAGCTATACATATTATAATATATATATATATATCATTATTATTATTATTCTGCACATGCTCGCTGGTCTCGTTTGTCATTTAACTTTTTTAATAGTTTAGACGTCTATGGCCTTGGGCGTTTCGATGTTGACGGGGTTTCTGGTTCGGTGGCAGCAACGGGTTTGTTACCTTGGAGTAGTCGCTACCGTGTAGGGAATCGCAGTAGTTTCTCTTGTATTACTCTCCGATTTCTTCTTGTAGGGGATCGGAGGATTCTGTGAAGCTTACTAAATTCTCTAAGGGTTCCCCGATTCTTCTTGTAGCGTATCGGGAAATTATTTTTCTCTATTTTAAGACTAAGTTCTCTGAAGAAAACAAGGCTCGAAGGAGAAGACAAAGATATTCTCATAATGATAATTTGAAAAGTTGTTTGACTTTATATACTGAATTTTTGGTGACATCATTATTATTTAATGTTGACCTGTTTTGTTTTTTATTTTCAATAGGCTGAATTATTTTGCAAAATATTTGAAGATAAGGTAAATATTTTAGCTGTAGCAATGTCTAGACAGATAAGCAAGATATTTTAAGATGAATCCATATTTTATTTTAAACCGCATATTGACAGATCTGGTGTTATCATGATCTGCCGAGTTAACTAAAAAGGGGAAATTGAAATATGCATTTTATTATGGATTAAAATTAAACATGCATGTGAGCCAAAATTAAATGCTTAAAATTTAAGATTAGGTGTTAAGCAAGACATGACTTCATCTTTTACAACGAAGAGAGAATGTATAAAGAAAATGAACATTGCAGAATTTAACAAGATTACATTATTAAGCTAAATCTAAAAAAATTATTAAGTAATTTAAAAAGAAATAATTCATCAATTATTCAGCAAAAATAAAGTAGAAAGAAAATAAAAAATTTATCAGCGTTATGCGAGTTTGGACTCTATATGCAAAAATGAATATATGAATATAAGAATATATGAGTATAAGAATATATGAATGCCTTTCAACCTTTCAAATGTTCCGCGCGATAATTCCTCATTTCACGAAGGTCAAGCTTGTCGCCTCTCCTCTCTAAGAATATATTGCCTCATAAGAATATATGAATATCAGAATTATTCATTGTTCATTTTTACAGGGCTCTCCCCTCTAGACTGATATTAATACAATAATATAATACCCTAACTAATCCTAACTAGATGATAACTAAGGGTTTTTTATGATACATATTTACATACAACACATGAGTTGGGGTGGTTAAGTCTAGTTCACGTGGTCTGGATAGGCACTCTTAGTCGTGCATATATACTTTCACATCGTTTGGTGTCTCTTATTTTCTTTCGTTTCAAGAATGATCTTTTTACTACAATATACCAAGGATAATAGCACACACAATAATGATACTAACGGCAGATGTTGAAAAAATTGTTACTGGTTGTAGTATTTGTAAAAGGTTTTTCTGGTTATCATCTTAAATTTTAAAACGACTCAATTGATCATTCCATTTAGGAGCATGAAGTTCGGGTAGGATGGTTACCGGCTTCATGGAGAGATTTAAGATTTCTATAACGGGTTTAAATTTAGTTTGGGACGGGAAGGGGTATGAGTCATTAATGGTAACTTTATAAGGATTGTATATTTGGAAGATTTTTGAACGTAAGGAATAACCAATTGGTAGGCGAATAACAGTAGGTATTTTGATGAGAGAATAATTTGACGGACACTCGAAAGTAGCGGTAGTCCTATTCGCGAAAGAAACCCAGATGTCTGGTCCAATTTGGAGTTGAACGGTTTTAGAGGAATGGAATTTCATGAAAGAACATGCCGGGGCATGACGGTCACGGATTAAGTCGATAAAGCAGAACCTAGTGGTTGGAAAAATTACTAGTTTGAGTGGAGGGCAAACGAGTTGCTTGTTCGTTTGCGGAAATCTGCAATGCCGGATGTCGCTATTTGACATCATAGAATATGCTGAAAGGTCTTTGGTGAGGGAAAGGTAAGGTGGTACTGTGGGTAGATACAATCGATAGATATCAGAATTGTTTTGGTAGGGTGTGGGGAAAGGGTGAAATT
This sequence comes from Bathynomus jamesi, assembly GCA_023014485.1. Classification (NCBI taxonomy): domain Eukaryota; kingdom Metazoa; phylum Arthropoda; class Malacostraca; order Isopoda; family Cirolanidae; genus Bathynomus; species Bathynomus jamesi. The sequence continues at coordinate 148,401 of JAJOZX010003674.1, read as the reverse complement.
TGTATACGTCATAAGTAAGTACATCGAAAAATGGTACAATCATGAGGCAAGTGTAGGGGCGTGGTCCATGTACAGTCCAGGTGTATTCTAGATATTGGGGGTAATTAGTATGGTTGAGTGGGAATATGGGTGATAATTTTAATTGTGTCTGAGAGGTGTACATCAAGGACTGAAGTGTATCCCATGGTATTAGTGTGGAAAGAGTGATTTTTCTATAGGCTAGCTAGGTCGGACGCAAAACTTTGGAACGAATCGTAATTATTTGTTGCAAATATTTATCGATTAGGGTTACTTAGAGGTTAATTATTTCTACTAATTCTAGATATCTTTCGTGTTCTTTGTATTTAGCTAACAGAGATTCAAGGTATGTAAATTTGTCAGAAAGGGCGTGGAGGAAGCGATTGTTTTCGTGTAATGACTCAATGGTTTATTCTAAAATGTGTCCATTATATTGCCGATTGCGCGCGAAGAGATTCAATTTGAGTGCAATTCTTGTAATGTTTTCTTCGGTCGCTAATCCGAATAAACCTTTGAATATTTTTCCTGCCATAGCTAACAATCCCCTTTTATTTCTCTGATTAAATTTTGCTGAGTTTTGAGTTCCAGTTTGTATCCATGACGCTAATATATCTGATAGGGTGTATGCTGTAGTTTGAATGTTTTCGAATGTATTTTCTAATAAAACGCGACTAATCTGGTCTGTTCCCGAGATATGTTTAACAGAACCGTGAATTTTACTTTCAAATGCTTTTAATTAGGTTTTTATCTGAAGGAGATTGGTTTTAGTTCGAGCAGGTGGTTGCAAATTGATAAAAAGGTCCGCGTGTCCTTTCAAAAATTTTCCTTCTGCAAGCTTTTCTATAACAATTCCGGTAGAAATTTTAATGCTAGGGCTACAAGAGTAAATAATTTGCAAAATTATAAGGGGGACAATTTTATTCATTTCTACGTCTTAGATTATAGGGAGCTGGGGGTTGCCGTGTGGATACTTGTGTTTGTGTGCGGAGTGGTCTGCCTCGCTTTGATGGTAGTGGGGGTCGACCGTTGAGCTCGGATTCTGAGCGGGTTCGTTTTTTATGTGAAGGTTCTAGTTTACGTGGTTGATGCATTTGCGGCCGGTATGTAGGGTCCGTGCGTCTATCATCAACTGGGGAGGGTGGTGAAGGAGATGGTGAAGATGGAGGAGATGGTGGAGTTCCACTGAGTGATCCTCTAGAAAGGGTTTCTCCAGGGTCTGGTTCTGATGGAACTCTCGGTTCTGGGACTTCTTGTTCAGAGATTGGCTCGAGTACTGGTAGTATTGCGAGGTACTAATCTTTGTCACGGGTAGTGGTTTCCGCGGTGACCACTTCGGTTTTGTTGCCCCTGCTGGATTTGTTAATACCTTGATCTTTCGAAGGGTAGGCGGCTCGAACACCTGGCAGATGTTTTTCGGGAAGGTGTTGTTCGGCAACTATCTTCAAATTATCAGCGTGAATGATCTTTAGTTTGGAGTGATCTCGGAGGTCGAGGATTTCGTAACGGTTCTTTCCGTGGTTTTTCATAATCCTATATGGGCCATCCCATTTTGGGTATAATTTGCGATGAGCACTTGGCAGTTTCACGCTCTTTATGTAAGAGCGCATACCGACGATTATAGTCCGTTGACGGGGATGACGCCTATGTTGTTCTTGCTCCATCTGTTGGTTTCGTTGGTCTAGGGAATATCGGATTATGTCAAAAATTTTGAAAGATTGTTCAACTAGTTGCTGATTTGCTTCTGCCATCTCGGAAGGTGTTAGAACTGCCGGGTGGATTTGGTCAGGCAAATCAAAAGGTAGCCGTTTGTCGTAGTGATGTAAGACGAAATGAGGACTGTCCCCGATGGACACGTTATAGCCGTTGTTGATGGCTGTTTGCACCATGGGGAGGGAATTATCCCATGTACGGGAGGATGCATCGACAACATGGCGGAGAGCTTCTAGGATCTTCCGATTGCGTCTTTCCACTAAGCCGTTTGCCTGCGGATGGTATGCCACAATGTGTGTTTTTAATTTTACACATTTTACAGAGTGATTCGAACAGCTTGGAAGTGAAACTAAGGACGTTACCCGAAATTAGGATGGCAGGAGTAGTATGGTTTTGGATGACGCGTTCCACTAGGGCTCTTGCCACAGTTTCCGAGGTCTGGTTTGGAATGGCAACTACTTCGCTGTAACGCGAGAAGTGGTCCGTAAACACAATGATGTACTGGTTTCCCTTTGATGTTTTGGGGAATGTACCTAGTATGTCCATTCCAGTTCTTTGCCAGGGCCGTTGGCATACTGGATATTTATGCATGGGAGGTGTGGAGGGTACGTTGTCTTTATGTTTTAAACAAGACGGACATTCAGCGACGTATTCATGTACCGTTTTGTTCATTTCGGGAAAATGGTATCGCTCCAAAAGACTCTTGATGGTGCGATCCGGCCCCATGTGGCCATACAAAGGCGAGTCGTGACAAAGTCCGATGGCTATGTCTACGAGATCTTTTGATATTTCCACGAGGTCGTTTCCACCTTCGTTCCTAAAATGTACGAGCCCAGCTTTTATGTTGTACTGTTATTTTACCTTAGATGGTTCCTTTTGTTCCAGGCGAGCCCGAAGGTTCTGGTGTGATGGTCCTGTTGTTGGGAGTATTGCAAACATTCGTGGTCGAACACAGGAAAAGTTTCTATCTTATTTACTTGGGTGTCGGGCTTGAGTCTCGACAATCCGTCTGGAATAACTTGAAGTTTTCCTGGTTTGTATACGATTTTTGCTGCAAAGTCCTGAATCAACAGAGCCCACCTACTCAACGGTCCTTCAAGTAGCTTGTCCTTGAAGAGATACGTGATTGATACGTGATTGGCTTATGGTCAGTTTTGATGGTTATATCGTAGCTGTAGACGATATTTCGGAATTTTTTCAAAGCCCAATATACCGATCGGGCCCCTCGGTCCATAGTGGAATAATTCCGTTGAGGTCCAGAGAGAAGCTGACTGGCATAAGCAATGGGGAATTCCACACCATCTACGTCCTGTAATAGGACGGCTCCTAGTCCATAGGAGGAAGCATCTCTGGCTCGGACAAAGGGTTTGGTGTAATCGGAATATTGGAGGATGGGATGACAAGTTAGTTTACCGATTAAAGTTTCAAAAGCATGTTGGTGATCAGATTCCCAATTAAATTTAGCATTTTTCTGGAACAAATTGGTAATGGGTTTAGCAATGTTCGAAAATTGGGGGATAAAATTTCGATAGAATCCGACAAATCCAATAAATGCACGAGCGTCGTAGATATTTTTGTGCTTCAAGTTTGGCTGGATCAGGTTTAATTCCAGTGGATGATAGTAGGAATCCTAAGTATACCAGGAATTCCTGTAAGAAGTTGCACTTTGCAAATTTCAGTTTAAGGTGTGCTTTTCTCAACCGTGATAGCACATTCTGAAGACGTTGAAAGTGTGTTTTTATATCTGAGCGATAAACGATACTATCGTTAAGATAGATCAGAGCTTCGACGCCTAATAGGTCGGAAAGGACTATATTCATCAATCTAGAGAAATTAGCAGGCCCATTTCGGACTCCAAAAGGTAAAACCTGGAATTCGTAATGGCCTCGATTAGTGGAAAAAGCAGTCAATGCCCGAGATTCGGGACTGACCTCCATTTGCCAATAACCGGATGCTAAATCGAGGGATGAAAAGAAGTTAGCTCTCCCTACGTTCAGAAATGTTTCCTGCATGTTTGGAATAGGGAAATGGTCTGGGATGGTAATATGGTTTAGGTATCTAAAATCTATACAAAGGCGGGATGTTCCGTCCTTTTTGGAAACAAGAATCATAGGAGCAGACCAGGGACTAGCTGAAGGCTGAATGACATCCTGCTCCAACATGTCCTTGATGTGTTCCTCAATAGTTACTAATTGGGGATGTGGAACCCGATAGGGAGGAATAAAGATGGGTTTGGAATTGGGATTTCGAAGGGGACCAAATTAGTTCAGCCCAGAGGATCTCCTTTTAGGGCAATCACATCTCTATTTCTTATCAGGAAATCTAGAAGTGATTCCAGTAGTTTGGGATCCTGTAAGGCTGGTGACTCCTGAAGGGAGTGCTCCAGACACTTCTTATATTCTTCTCTTAATGCTGAAGGGTTTAACTCTAAGGAACTGGGAACACGATTTATAGTACTGGTGGGGAAATCTGAATTTATTTCTACTGTGGAAACAGTTCCTATTCTCTGATTTGAAGTTAATTCAATAGGGCTTTTTCCTTTGTTTAAACAAACAACAGGGATACCTGAATTCTGACTATGACTAAGAACTTGGGCAATAAGAACTCTCTTGAAATTACTTTTCCCTGTAATAAGAGTGCGATTTGACTCTAATAGTTTTCCTTCACCGTTTACTACTCTCGCTAGGAAACAAATTTTCACATAAGATGCTACTGTTATATGCTCCGTAGGGCATATGAAAAATTGTGAATCTGACTCTGGTTCGGTGATTAAAATTTGCCTTATTGGCTGAAAAATCGTTTCAGTTGGATTTCGAATCTCAACTGCTGAGTTAACTGAACCTGGCTGACTGGAAACTGGCTGACTGGAAACTGATTGACCGGAAACTGACTGCAAACTGACTGTGTTGACCCTGCTGGATTCAACAACTGGAACTGATTACTCTGGGGGGCTGATTTCTGGGGTGGTTGTCCCTCTGGATGCAACCGACTGACTTGAACTGCTATAAACTGGCGTGGGTTTCTTATTTCTTTCGGAAATCCGAACTAAACTGATTCTGTTAGCATTAGGCTGAACGTGCGGCACCTGTCTATTATTTTCATGGAGAGGGTGTGTCCTATTTCTACACTTAACTAATTTTCCGGCTGGATAAATTTCCCATTGATTCCGGTTGAAGAAATCCATACCTAATAAGATATCGGTCTGAAAGGTGGCTACTGCGTCCGCAATACAACATTTTGCGGGGTATACCACGTCACCAACTTCTAAATATAATTCGATTTCTACATATGTAGGTATGGGTGTGCCTGTAACTCCTCTGAGTTGGCAGGAAGGTGCCTTAATTTCATATTTATAATCTGTACTCTCTTGTAACTCATCTGCACATTGTTTCTTAATTAATGTCGCATGTGCTCCTGTATCTAGGAGAGCGGTTAAATCTCGGTTATCTGTGCTGCAATTTATTATTAAATCTAGTAGGTTCACACCCTATAATACTGATGGGTAGTTTATGGGTGTGTGTGGGTTTATTACTACTATTTAGGAGGGAGGAGGCTGAACTGCTGCCTCTAAAGTGGGATCTAAAACAGAACTTGAACTGACTTCTATGGGAGGACCTGAGTCATATGCTACGGGATCACCCTACACTGGAGGGTCTTCTTGAAAAGTGTAGTCTGGGGAAACTGGTTCTTCAACGGGTACTTCTACGTACCAGACCATCCGACCTCCTTCCTGATTATATTCGGGTCTGGACATCGGGTAATAGTGTGGTTGACCTTGCAGTCGTGATCTATTTGGTTGGTGGGTCTGTTGAGGCTGGGAATTAACTGGTTTCTGAGAATTTAAGGGGTTTTGGGAGCGTTGGTGATTTGACTTCAGGAAGTGGGGCCTGTAATGTTCCCTTGTTTTATTTATGGCTTCGCTTACTGGTTTGTCAATATTTAGACACTCTTGAAATTTCTTTTTAGGTGCTTCGGGTAGGTTTTGGTAAATGGATGCTGCTACTATTAGGTTTCTTTGGTGTGAAGTGAATGTAATGTTGCATGTATTTTCTGCGGCTCGAAGGGCTTCTACTACGAGTTTATGTGTTCGTGTAATAAAATATTTAAATCTTCGTGTTCTTTCTTCCATTTAGCTTGGAAGACAGTTCTAATATGGCCAAAGGTTGTGCGAGTGTTATTTCCTTGAAAAATTCTAATAAGTTGTTTTTAAAATTGTCCCAAATTGTAGCTTCGCTAATGGATGGGACATATGTAACTGTATCATGGGCATTCCCCTCTTTAGGGTCAATAAACCTTTTAGCTTCCCTAATCTTTTTGTCATCATCTGTGATGTTTTCGCGCCACCTAGAGACTCAATCAAAGGTCTTACGCGTGGTCGAACGAAGTTATTATCTATGGTTCCCTTAAAAATTAGGACAGTATGGGAAAGGTTTATAAGTCTACCTAAATTAATTTATGCTGGGGAAGAGGCTTGAGACATGGTGGCTGGTGCTTGATCTGAAGTTTGCGTGTTTGAAAATATGTTTGAATGGCGCGGGGTAGGTGGAAAAATGCGTGTAGGGGAATTTTCAATGTCAGAAAGGGCACCGTCTGAATCGCTCATATGTGAAGGTACTGTTAATGTATTCTAATTTGGTCTGCTTAACCGATCTCAATCTATGGAATGATCACATGAGTGGCTTTTCTAACTAGTCTATCTATGAAATACACAAATAAATGCACAACAAATTGCCTAACTGAGGAAAAAAATTGGAAAAATTGTAAACAAATGTAAACAAAAATTCATTCGAATGCACGTGAATGTACGATAATATTATGATTGGGACATTAAATAAAATTATTCTATGCTAACTATAATAGTGGAAATAACTCGGTTTCAATAAAAAGAAGTGTATCACTGGTGTATGGAGTGTTCACTGTGTTTTGTGTTAATTCTGACTTGATACTAATTATCTGTTAATTATACTAACTTCTCAAATGTTTAGTAATTAATTTGAAAAAGAGATCTTTACTTAACAAGATTCCTACGGCGAAATCCTTGAAGACGTGTCCTGAAGACGTGTCTTGCTGGCCACTTGTTCCTGGGTGCAGAATGGGCGTGGAGAACTTGGAGTCGTGATACACCGGTCGAATGATGGACGTGAAGAACTGGAAGTCGTGACACACCGGTCAACGGATGTAGCCACAATTACTTGAATGTTGATTCTAGTTCCAGGGTTTAGAAGACTGAAAGAATCCTGGTTGCAGAGGTCGCCAGTTGTTAACCCCTCCGTCTATGGCCTTGGGCGGTTCGAGGTTGACGGAGTTTCTGGTTAGGTGGCAGCAACGGAGTAGCTGGTACCGTGTAGGGAATCGAAGTAGTTTCTCTTGTACTACTCTCCGATTTCTTCTTGTAGGGGATCGGAGGATTCAGTGAAGCTTACTAAATTCTCTAAGGGTTCCCCGATTCTTCTTGTAGCGTATCGGGAAATTATTTTTCTCTATTTTAAGACTAAGTTCTCTGAAGAAAACAAGGCTCGAAGGAGAAGGCAAAGATATTCTCTTTCTGTAGTTTACTGCTAAAATGTTACAGGTAATGTTCAGCCTCTAAGTCAGATCAGACAAATCAGAATGATAATTTGAAAAATTGCTTGACTTTATATACTGAATTTTTGGTGACATCATTATTATTTAATGTTGACCTGTTTTGTTTTTTTTATTCTTAATAGGCGAATTATTTTGCAAAATATTTGAAGATAAGGTAAATATTTTAGCTGAAGCAATGTCCAGACAGATAAGCAAGATATTTTAAGATGAAGCCATATTTTTATTTTGAACCGCATATTGACAGCTCTGATGTTATCATGATCTGCCTAGTTAACTAAAAATGGAAATTGAAATATGCATTTTATTATGGATTAAAATTAAACATGCATGTGAGCCAAAATTAAATTCTTAAAATTTAAGATTAGGTGTTAAGCGAGACGACTTCATCTTTTACAACGAAGAGAGAATGTATAAAGAAAATGAACATTGCAGAATTTAACAAGATTACATTATTAAGCTAAATCTAAAAAAAAAATATTAAGTAATTTAAAAAGAAATAATTCATCAATTATTCAGCAAAAATAAAGTAGAAAGAAAATAAAAAAATTATCCGAACTTGCGTCAGCGTTATGCGAGTTTGGACTTTATATGCACAAATGAATATAGAAATATAATAATATAAGAATATATGAATATAGGAATTATTCATTGCTCATTTTTACATATGTATATATATTTACTCGCTCTTCCACCAAGCCAGACCTAGAGGCGGGGCCACCAGCTTGACCTTCGTGTGAAGAGAGACCAACGCACGGAACAGCAACGAGGTTAACAAGGTATATAACTGATACACCTGTACAGATTAAGTGTGAAATGATGTATTCATATTTAAGTTTGGTTTTTAATAAATCTACGTTTGCAGGAATATACAATACAACGTATTACGAGTTCCTTAAATACGGTATGTCTAAGCCTCATAGTAATAATCTTATAAATACAAGCTATTATAATCACAAGCTATCATGCGTACGACGTTTAAACATCCAATATTTTTCAGTCATAAATATTCATAAAAATTAATAGTGTGCCAAATTATGTAAGGATAATTTATACTATAACATTTGTATGAAGTATAAATGTTAGAATATAAATTATAATATAAATTATAACATTTGCAGGAAGTATAAACCAAACATAAACACTTGGACCTATCTTGGTTATCCAATTCAAAGAAAGGCAAAATATCTATAAGTAAAAATTAATTATGCAAAACTAGCAGAAGACTAAAACTAATCACCAAATTTACATTTATTTATACAAATTTGCAATATGCATTTTTACGGTTCAGCACTTTCAACGTCCAGAAAATTGAAACAAATCTAAATATCTGAAGCATTTAACTGGTTGTAAAAGCAGAATCCAGGACAAAAACTCACTGGACAAAAACTCACTGGACAAAAACTCACTGGACAAAAACTCACCGGACAAAAACTCACCGGACAAAAACTCACCGGACAAAAACTCACCACTTAAATGCAAAAGAGGACAAAAACTTACCAGACAAATACACTCTATTCTAGATCTTTAGATTTTAGACTCATTGTAGATAATTACTCTTCATCTTTCAAATTGTTCTGTTTTTAACCAACCAACCAATATTAATTTTTCACCAACCTACCAATCTTTCGTTATAAATTAATGCCCAGTTAGGTCAGTTGAATGCCCGATTAGGTCAATTGAATGCCAGGTTAGGTCAATTGAATGCCCGGTTAGGTCAACTATACGCCCTTGACGATTGGTTAGGTTAAGTCATGATATTTTCGTTAAAAACACATTAATTATTTAAAGTGCTCTAACATGTTTGTTTTTCATTTCTCCAAAAAAAGAAAGTTATTTTTGAAATCAGTGACCAAAACTACATTAGTATATCGATTTGGTTAAAAACAGAACAATTTAAAAGATGAAGAGTAATTATCTACAATGAGTCTAAAATCTTGAGATCTTAAGATCTTAAGATCTAGACTAGAGTGTATGTATTTCGCAAAAACATTTGTCTGGTGAGTTTTTGTCCTCTTTTGCATTTAAGTGGTGAGTTTTTGTCCAGTGAGTTTTTGTCCAGTGAGTTTTCGTCCAGTGAGTTTTCGTCCAGTGAGTTTTCGTCCAGTGAGTTTTCGTCCAGTGAGTTTTTGTCCAGTGAGTTTTTGTCCAGTGAGTTTTTGTCCGTGCTCGTAAAAGCAGATACTCGGTGAAACGTCTATTCCAACGTCTAGCAAAATAATTAGCTAAAAATCTAGAAATTAATCATTTAAAATTATTAGAAAGTTGGGACTCAAAACTTGATTTCTGACTAGATTTTCGATCGAGTGTAATCGTTACAAGGTGTCGAATCGTACTGAACTATCAATTCTTTATATTGTACGTATTTGTATCTATCGTAATAATTTTTAAGATTAAATATATCATACTGTATTACATGACTTAGTTACCATATCCAACGGATCACCTTAAGATCAGGGCCCCCATGTATTCTTGTTTTTTGCTTTACAGTACCAAATATAATAATAAAATTAAATTGAATGCCCGGTTAGGTCAACTGTACGCCCTTGACGATTGGTTAGGTTAGAACTTATAATTTATAATTTACATACTTATAATTTATATACGAGTACTTATAATTAATTTCTTATATTCAACTATAAGTTCGTTTGCGTATTCTAATTAATTAACAACTTTTAATCACGATATTTATGTATTGTATATTACTTAATTATAACTACCTATGGCTATGAAATGAAATTTTTATTTTTTTTAATCGGTTTGAGAGCCCAGTAAAGCCAAAAGTTTAAGGGCCAAATTAAATAAAAATAAATATAATTAGTCCAGTTAAGAATTGCGTGTTGTATCTTAATATTATTGTATTATTGTGATAACTGTGATAATTGCAATATTGTAATATTTACCTTTATCAGTATAGAAATATCAATCTATCTATCTTTATCAATATAGATATAGGAATCTATCTAGCTTTATCAAAAAAGATAAATCAATCTATCTATCTACGAGCTGGCCAAGGAATATCATCCCACTGTAACCATGCTCGATTGGAGAAAATGCTGTCGCATGCGTACCCACCCTAAGTAGGCCCTATACTAAGTTGCTAGCCAAAGCCAACCTGTACGAGGATAGTGAATTATCAATGTGGTCAATGTAATTATTAATTAAAAATTATATGTCTGAATTTAGCACTACATGGAGTTTAAGCTAATTTACTGGGAAATGACTGAGTAATTAAGGTTTATTGAAAATGAAAATGAAAAATTTTATTGGCAGACCATTCATGCCATTCATCATAGGAAACTACTTATGAAACTCCATATATACATAGGAACTTTCAGTGTTGATTATATTTTTTGTTTCATTTAGGTAGGAGATGTCTGCGAAATTAACAATAGACGAGAGGGTGAGCTTGGTTTTAATGTATGGAATACCAGGTACAACAAATCGATGAATCGGTACAGAATTTAAATTCTCGCCATTGTTAATTTCGCAGCCATCTCCTACCTAAAAGGAAAAAACAAATATTATAATCAAAACTGAAAATTCCTATGATGCGCGACTTTTGCGGCACCCTGTATATAAAGTTCCACATTTTATCTAAGGACGTTTCACATAAATTTAAATTGTAGCCTGTAAGTCCACTAGTAAGACCTGCAAAACCACAGGTTATAAACTTCTCACTGGAGAAAGTTTCCGCATTGCATATTCATGACTTTGACCGATTGTAGACAAGTTTCCCTTCTTCCAGAACCAGGTGGTGGTATCAGTACTTACAGGACCTGAACTGAACAAGAAAGGGGTAGTTTAGTCTTAATGTATAATGTAATCTTGGAGAGAAAAAAAAAATATATATATATATATATATATGTATGATGAGATTCCTATATTCAAGGTTTTGCGTGAACTTGCTGCAGAAGGTAAGCGCTTCTGAAATTCACATTAATTAGAAAGCTCATTGTGGTTTTGAAGAGGTAATAATTACCTGTGGTTTACGTATCAGTTCCTTATCTGCTTCGTTCCTGGATGGTGAAGCACCTTTTGATAGAGTTTTTCATTAAAATTTTATCTCATTATAAACGTTTACTCAATTTTCGACTTTAGAATCTTCCATTACCGACTTTACGAGGATTATTTCAACACTGAATACGGTGATAATGTAAAACGAACTACATACCTCCTAACCCTTTACTGCACAGTGGTCTTTTCCGGGATTGAGCAAAATCGTCTGGCGTTAGCCAAAACAAAATCAGTAAAGTTAACACTGTGCGCTAAAGGGTTAAATATTGCTAAGTCTTTAAGAACTCTCTATTTTTTTCAACGCCGGAGCACTTTTCATCTGCAAAGGGGAAAGAAAGACAAAAAAGAGTTCTTTCTGACCTCCGTGAAATGAGGAATCATCGCACGGAACACCTGAAAGGTTGAAAGGAAAGAATCATAAAAAAGAACTCTTTGTTTAGCGTTTACCTACATCTGAATTCTTTGAAAAGCATTTTTTAAGCATTTTTCTTTTAAAAGCATTATTCTCTTACATTTAAGGGATCAGGACGATAATTTTACATCAATTCAGGAGCTGAAGTTTTAGAGGCAGCTTCAGTGAAGCATTTTTGAGTTCTTAAAAAATTACATTTTGTTTCAAGGTGAACAATATCTAATTTGAATGAATTTTAAAACTTGGTTACTTTTTTCCTCATAACAATACGAACACTTGGGCTACTTTGAAATCTACAAAGCTTTTGCTCAATTCTTTTTTGTTATAAGATTAATGACTGAAAATTTAAAAAAAAATGTTAAAATGAAAGAAAGCATGAACAAGCTCTCTCTCTTCTCTCTCTCTCTCTCTCTCTCTCTCTCTCTCTCTCTCTCTCTCTCTCTCTCTCTCTCTCTCTCTCTCTCTCTCTCTCTCTCTCTCTCTCTCTCTCTCTGATAACCCAACTCGTAACAATGGTTGGAAGTTGGATTTGAAACGGTTTAGGACTAGTGTTTGTGGGAATTACTTTACCTATAAGATCTGTGACACGTGGAACAGGTTACCTTCAGAAGTTGTGAACAGTTCCTCTGTGGATCATTTCAAGAAAAGGTTAGACCAAATCTTGCACACTATTTGAGGGTGTAGAAAATTTTCCCTGGCACCCGTTGCCATTGGTACCTCTTCGGTATGGGCCGCAAGGCCTTTTGAGGTACTTATTTTCCTTGTAACTCCTTGTAACTCTCTTTCTCTCGATATATAGGGTGAACCAAATGTAGGTGGACAGTAAATGATAACGTTTATTTTGAGAATACATATTTAATTTTTTTGTATACTATAATACAAAATAAAATTTAAATAAATTTAGTTATAATATTTAATATAATAAAACACAAACACCATAGTTATAATGAACACCATAGTTATAATATAATATAACACAAACCGTATTCAACCTACTGTCCACCTACTTTTGGTTCACCGTGTATATACACCGGGTGTCCGAGAATTATCTGTACAATTTTTGGCTGTTATTAAAAGTCAACTATGAAGTGTAGAAATTCCAGTGTTGTCCCATTTTACAGAGAATCTCATTAAGTTTTTTCTGATACCACGTTTTGACAAGTTTTTTAGAAATGTACGCGGGTGACAGACATTGATGATTTAAAAGCAAGAATCACAGCTGCTATTGAGCGAATTGATGTGGATATGCTGCAGCGTACATGGCAACATTTGGAGTATCGATTGGATGTTTTGCGAATCACTAATGGTGCACATATCGAATGTTTGTAACAACGTTACTTTAATAAAAGAAACTTTTGAAAATACAGATTCTAAATAATCTTGTTTAAGAATTTTACGTGTTATCAAGAATTTTATTAAAAGATGAAATTGTACAGATAATGTTCGGACACACTGGAATTTCTAAAAAACTTGTCAAAACTTGGTATCAGAAAAACTTAATGAGATTCTCTGTAAAATGGGACAAACTGGAATTTCTACACTTCATGGTTGACTTTTAATAACAGCCAAAAGTTGTACAGATAATTCTCGGACACCCTGTATATATATGTTATATATATATATATATATATATATATATATATATATATATATATATATATTGGCTGTCATGATTAATCAAGCCTTCATTAATCGTCAACTGATTTTTTCTTCCGATTTAGTCGCTTGATCGACCGATTAATAAAATCACTTTCGGTTGTCGAATAAAGGAATAGTTGATATGTTTCAGAGAATCTTTGACATTTTGTTGATGAACAAGAAAGAGGTGTTCAACAGCGTCTCTATTATTTTTAACAAAATGCAATTTATATCTCATTCCTGCAGCGTTAACAAACTCGTGCGTGTAAATAAAATCTTGATGGAAGAATTGACAAGTTAACATCTCTAATTTCATGGTATTTAACATGATCATTTGTTTTCTTTGAAATGTAAGTACTGTTACATATATATATATATATTACAGGAAATCTGTTTTTACGTATTTCATGAAATCCCTAAAATGTTCAGGGATTTCATGTAAGGTTAAGTCGTGATATTTTCGTTAAACCTACAGGAAAATTATTGAATGCCCGGATTGGTCAACTGTACCCCCGTGACGATTGGTTAGGTTAAGTCGTGATATTTTCATTAAAACTAACGAAAATATCACGACTTAACCTTACATGAAATCCCTAAACATTTTAGGGATTTCATGAAATCCCTAGTTATACAGATTCTCTGTAACATATATAATGTTCAGAACTGCATGTGTTTTTAAACCATTTATGAGAAGTTAAATTATCCAAATAACTAATAAGTAGGGTTGCCAGATCAGATGGTTTCCAAATCCGGAGATTTTACCTACGAAGCTCATCATTATTTGTTTATGTAGCTGAACCGATATATAAACTTCCTCATTTTTTACACAAAATTAATTGATCGAGAAAATTTACATCCATAACCAGCTTAGTTTCTTATTTCCTTATAAATAGGCTTACCATACGTCCCGATTTGACCGGGACAGTCCCGGTCAAAGCGGGACGTATGGTAAACCTACTTAAAAATACTACTTCAATTTCCGGAGATTCCGGCCCAGAATCGGAGAAACCTGGCAACCCTACAAATAAGTGATCTACAAATTACCAACAATTGTAAATTATTTGCAAGAGCTGATGCAAAGACGAGCTGAAAAGTTTTTAAAAGCGAAAGGAGGATCGCACAAAGTATTAAAAACACTCCCCTGTCTTAACTTTATTTCAGTCTTTTAATATTACGAGTATATATATACACATTATTATACACATATCTAAAAATTTCAATGTTTGGTAGCGTAAAGCAGTGTCCCATTGTTTTGTCCAGTAGTGAAACTATAGAAAATGTGCAGTCCGGTGGAATCTTTATTCGTATTTATGAAAGACATAAATGCAGTCGAAAAGAATGGACTGCTGAACTGCAGACTTTTGCAGACTCCTTGACTTTTGGGGTTCGCATTTGGAAATAAAAAAAGTGTGTGTGTGTTGGCAACTGGATATCACTGATGTCGACTGTGTGATAATTTACAGATGTAGTCGGGTAAATTTTTTGTGAGAACACTTTTCGTACTCGAAACATTAAAAAATGTATATGAAACATCTGGAAAATTTTTTACTGTCGGAAAAAAGATATGATACTCCTGATTAGGTTAGGTTACACTAGGTTAGGTTGGTTAAGGATTGCTGAGGTTAGGTTAGATTAGCGAGTACCTCACTATTTAACCTGGTTAGGTTAGGTATCATGGTGTAGGACACTGTAGGTATTTTTAACTTTGATCAGTATATTTTCCAAGAAAATGGAGCTCCATGTTACATCTCTATTGTGACAACACAGTGGAAGAGATGACAGGACATTAAAAACTTCTTCCCTGGACACATACAGGCCACGTCTCCTCATTGTGTGCAGTTGAAGGGAGCTCTGACGAAAATATGACGTAAGGTTGGCAATGTTCTGGTTCCAGAGCTAGGAACTAGCTCCGACACCCGGAGCTGGAACGGAACTGAGAAATTTTCTTAATTGTGCTCAGGAACGGGAGAAAACTGCCCCGTTTTTATGGTTTTCGGAGCCCGAGATGGATCCTGAATCGAATAAAAATGGTCGGAACTCGATCGTTGATGAGTTGTTCCAGAACAAGGGTTGCCAGAGCTGGGAGCTGGGAGTCTTTTAACATCTCTGGAGCCGAAGCTGAGCCTTGGAGCCACTCTGGAGCCAGTGGTGGCACCAAAGCACTTAATGATTTTCGTAGGACTGTGCATATATATATATATATATATATATATATATATTATATATATATATATATATATATATATATATATATATATATATATATATTACATACATATACACATAGGGGATAATGTCTGTCTGATGTCAGTTTGTTTAACACACCTAAACGGCTAAGCTAACCAAATTTAATATGCACATCAAGGGAAAACCAGGGAAGGGTTTTGTAAACCCCCCCCCCCCCCCCTTCCCCATTAGGTTGTGTTTCGGAGGAGTTTTGTTGCGCAAGGTGCAGCGGGCGTTTTAGTATATATATATATTATATATATATATATATACTCGTGTGTGTGTGTGTGTGTGTATATATACTGTATAAATATATACTGTATATATATATTATATATATATATATATATATATATATATATATATATATATATATATAGTGTATAGACACTTGCATAGTACTTAATAAAATTCACTTGTTTCTTCGTATACAAAGTTACAGGTTCTTAAAAATTATACTCTTGGGTCTAAATACTTAAGAAGGTCAGAATGTTAATCCAAATTTAAATTCAGTGAATACGATCTCCCCTGACGGTAAATTCATTCCTTTTACTTGTTCTTCCCTGAATAAATTATGCAGAATGTAAACCTTAATTATCTTAAAAGAGAGGAAATAGGTCTTTGACTCCCGTTATCGAAGGCTTTAAATTACACGCCATAAAAATTATATTCTAAAAGGAACCACAAATGCTTTGAACGTCAAAATTTAAAAAAATGGACATCGTTTTGAATATTGGGTTTATTATAACAAATAGAAAGACGTAATTAAGAGCCTTGAAGTTTTAACTTTCGGGTGTTATACGGGACATTTTACCACACTTTTATATTTCTCCTTTTAGCATCTGGAAAACGCAGGTAGGAGATGAGAGAACGCGAAATACGTTTCCCACCAGAACAAAGAAGGGAGTTGAAAAGAGTTTATAAATTTTAGCTTATTTAAAATATTTTAAATATCTGGCACGTACAACATAATCTGGAAGTGCTCACTATACGCTTCGATTCACATCAACGCATGTTCGCGCTCACACGCTTCAGAGCCTCTTCTGTTATGGTCGCGATGCACGAGACTCTATTGTTCTTAAGCATACTGAAGTTTTTCGGGTAATCTGAGTAAACTCTCTCTTTGACTAATCCCCAAACAAAGGAATGGGGCGGTGACAGGTCCGGAGTTCGAGGAGGCCTCGCAGATATTTGGTGATGAGTCGGTGACCAAAAATTCGCACAGCATTTCTACAACATTCTCATTGCCGCTGTATGTGAGTCGTGGCACTGCCTTGTATAAACTGTTAGGACTTGGTCTTGGTATACCGTTTTACCGTGAGCGTTTATTGTCTCGGGCGAGATAAAAGACCAAATATTCTTTTATTTATGATTATAATGATTAGGGCCGACAGTATTTTCCATATATTTTAGCGCTAACCTTGTTCGGATTGGTTGCTAAATTGACAGAGATATGAAAGTGTAGTAAAATGTCTGGTATATCACTCGAAAGAAAAGCTTCCGTGTTTTAAAATAAGACCTATATTTATGCACTGTGGAATTCGCTTCGATGTAAGTATTTCACCTTTAAAAACTGAATTATAAATATTGGAAGCATGACCCAATGCTCTGGAGGCTTGTTATAATATATATATATATATATATATATATATATATATATATGGGATGAATTTCACAATTAGACACGTGAAATGAATGAATGATGCAAACCCACAAGGAAAAAGAAAAATGATTCCAAGGCCTTTCGTGTATTCAGAAGTACACCTCGTCAGGGAATCATTCCCAGAGAGAGAGAGAGAGAGAGAGAGAGAGTGTGTGTGTGTGTGTGTGTGCATTTGTTTCCGTCAAAACATTTAGTTTGATTCCTTTGAACTTGCTCATTTGTTTTACCGGTTTTAACTTCAGTGTCTGGATGATTCTTCGTGATGCCAGAAATTATATTCAAGAATATTCGATAAATTCTAAATTTCATGAAGAAATGGGGCATTACACTGATTCATAGTCATTTTCCTTTAGAAAGACGCGCGATCAGAGTGCTTCCTGCGTGCTGCACGCAATGTCAGAGTGTAATATTCCGGTTTCGTTTAAAGAGGTGTGCGATGGCTTCTGAAAACCACGATAGGAAACAAACCTCAGTTTGACTAATTTATCTTTCCTACCGAACATGCCTAGTCAGGCTTTAAACTAATCGGGAAACGCTGTTAGAAGCAGTAAACAAGGACAGTAGTTTCGTACCCTACAACTGTTCCTGTTTATTTTGAAGCAACTTAGCTTTTATTAGAATAAATAAGAGAAAACCGGATCACCCGAAGACTAAAGCCCGCCACCCATGTCAATCGCCTTTGGCGATTGGTTAGGTTTAGTTTTGATATTTACGTTAGTTTTAATGAAAATATCACGACTAAACCTAACCAATCGTCAAGGACGATTGACATTGGGGGCTTTAGTCTTCAAATGATCCGGAAAACCTAAGACAATTAAGCATATGTTGAAAGAGCTTCTGAATGGATTCCAAATAACAATTACTTTACATATACCACCGCTTAAATCTGTCCTCCCTTCGTTTGTGTACAAGACACTGTTTCCTATTGTTTTAACCCTTAATTCCTACCCATTATAAAGGTTCCGCTAGCAATACACGGGATACTGGGGTACATCAGTACCCCTGGTAGGGTTTAAGGGTTAAAGACTGTCCCTAAATATCCTTTTAATATGTTACATAATAATAATTTCAACCTAATGAACATTATTTTCTTTCCTTATTTAT
The DNA here is from genome assembly GCA_023014485.1 of Bathynomus jamesi. NCBI lineage: Eukaryota > Metazoa > Arthropoda > Malacostraca > Isopoda > Cirolanidae > Bathynomus > Bathynomus jamesi. Next base: position 130,030 of record JAJOZX010003674.1, on the reverse strand, counting down.
TATAAAGTTAATAAAATGGGAGCCGAGATAGTGTAATCGATAGGAGGAGGCTGACTTTAAAACCACGTGACGTGTGTTCGAGCCCCCCCTAGCCCCTAGTTTCCCACTTTATTGCCTTTCTCTTTTTCATCTTATTTAAGTACAGTTACCGCACTTATAAGTAATTTGCATTTATAATAAATAATTCTGTACTTTTAAGATTATATTAATTATATAGAAATGTATTAAAAATTTATATTTTTATTATTAATTAAGTATTAAATTTAATATTTTTACTCCCATTTTTGCTCATATTCGCTTGATTTTGGGGTATACGACAAACTGGCAATAAAGACGCAATAAATACCCTCACACATCTATGCCCTAAAGGTCAAAACAAAACCCTTCCTTTTCATTAGTTCACTTCCACTTCTATATTAACCCTGGAATGCATAGCGGGGTCCAATTGGACCCTACTATGTACGATGATTTGATTCACCTATGCAGTCTAGGGTTAACCCTAGAACCACAACGTGGGGTTACCGGCGACCCCGCACAGCATACACGACTGTAGTATTGCAGAACCACGTTGTGGCCCCAGGGTTAATAAGATTAACGATGAAATATTTGGATCACCTGAAGATCAGGGCCCCCAGCCTTCGTTAGTTAGCCTTATAAGGCTAACTAACAAAAATATCACAACTTAACCTAACCAATCGTTAGGTCAACTGTACGCCCTTGACGACTGGTTAGGTTAAGTCGTGATATTTTCGTTAGTTAGCCTTATGAGGCTAACTAAAGAAGGCTGGGGGCCCTGAACTTCAGGTGATCCAAATATCCTTCTATTACTAAAGGGTAACTGAAAGAGAGTTCATTAGCAATGGGAAATTCCCAAACCCTTGGTGGTTGAGCGCGCACTTCTGGTGGTAAACTAAAGCTATCCTTTGGTTTACCCATAACAATAAATAGACATCATGTCTATCTTTATTGAAGTGCGGATGGAGACAGTCATGTTATTTTCTCATCATACGTACATAAAAGAGACAAATTCGTAATTAAACACGTAAATTAATTAATATTAATTTAAAACTGAGAGGAAATAGAAAATAACCCTTCCGAGTACTTTCGAATTTGCGGTTGTTAACTTCTCTTCAGTGAATGAAGACGAATTCAAGTAAATTCAATTATATTCACGTTATCTAACTGTATCTAAATTATATCTAAGTTCCTATCTTCAGCTCAGGATTTGATGCTGAAATTGTATTTATGTAAGTCAAAACCATTCTTTGTTCTATTTCTAACCAAATTCACCTCTCTCGAGCCTTCCTCACAGATATTTCTAGCCGCGGCACATTAATTATGCAGGACACGCTTTAGTTAGTTGGCCCACCCCGAATGTGATCTCAGAATGCAATAAATGAATAAAGAGGAAACGTATATATATAATATATATATATATATATATATATATATATATATATATATATATTATTTATTTATTTATTGTATGATAATCAGTCAAAATATCCAGAAAGGGGCGTAGTGCTTAGGCCAAAAGAATACGTCCTATTGCCCAACCCCTGTGGTATTATCGCTATCATCATCGGGAATCAAACTCCCGATCTCAGTATCTTCACTTCGCTTATAGGAAAATGGTGTTACCCACTCAGCTACGAACGCTGTCTATAGTGTGTACAGATGGTTGACAAAAATAAATTCACCACAATGATTGTCCTCAAAAACAAATGACAAAGGTCATCAATGAAATGCCAGAAAGTGTGTCAGCTTTACATCAAATGGTAAAGCAACACAATTCTAAATATATTGATTTAATAAATCTATTATCATTTATTGACTTTTATTATCAAATCAGAAACAATGGAAAAACCGAAGGTGTTTATTTACTTTTGTCAACCCTCTGTATGAGGATGTCGCTCTATCGAAAATAAGAGAAACAAAATGGATGGAAGGTAAGAACTCGTTTTCAGAATATTTGTGATAATTAACTTTGTATATTTCAAAGAATAGTATTCGATTTCCTCGTATTTATTTCATTCACTACATAATTAACGGAAGATAATATTCATTATTCACACGAACCGCGAATTCTATTACGCAAAAGAGTTTACAAAGAAAATACGCATTATTATTATACAGGGCTATTTAAAGTGATTCATCCGATTTCAACTGAGAATACTTCCGTACCAATCAACCGTGCATCAACTGGGCATACACCACATGAAAGAGGAAATCTCCGAGTTTTACAAGATCACCGCGAGAGGGCTCCAAAGTCACGCCGTGGCCTAGCCTAGCAACAAACAGTCAGTGTGAAAATGGCGTCCGCACAGCAGAAGGCGTTTTGTGTGTTGCAGTTTTCGAGCTGTAAATCGGTAGTCACAGTGCAGCGTGAGTTTCATCGACGTTACAGAACAGATCCACCGGGTGCTCAGAGCATCCGGTGGATCTGTTCTGTAACGTCGACGAAACTCACGCTGCACTGTGACTACCGATTTACAGCTCGAAAACTGCAACACACAAAACGCCTTCTGCTGTGCGGACGCCATTTTTACACTGACTGTTTGTTGCTAGGCTAGGCCACGGCGTGACTTTGGAGCCCTCTCGCGGTGATCTTGTAAAACTCAGAGATTTCCTCTTTCATGTGGTGTATGTCCAGTTGATGCACGGTTGATAGGTACGGAAGTATTCTCAGTTGAAATCGGATGAATCAGTTTGAATAGCCCTGTACTTATCCTCGAAATTATGAGGAAATTATGATGTGTGTTCACTTAAGAAAACAAAAAATGGCGTCATGACAACCCTGCAAAATATCAAACCGTTCAGTTAGGAGAAGATAGAAAAATAAGTCAAAATTCTCGAGTTATATTAACGTTATGGGATTTACTATATCCTACCAATAAAGCTTATCGTCATTATCATTAATTATCATTAATTATCATTAATGAAGACAATATTAAAAACTATATAATAGCTTAGAAACAATTCTTGTGATGGACGGTAAGAAGGTATACTGAAGTTATTCAGTATTAAATTCAGCTCATGTTGGAAGGATTGCAAGAAGAAGCAATTAACGTTTGAGTTAAAATTGTTGACAGCTCAGAAAGTCGTGAATTCTGTTGTTTCACTCTGAACTCCAAATGTTTAAAATGGCGAAATTGTATATCTCAGATCATTATTTCATTAATTTAAAGGTTTAGCCAAGTATGCACTTCCCTTCGGAATGGTAATATTGACTTTTCTTCCAAAAACAAATGAAGAACAATTATAAGCGATACAAAAGAATTATGCCAATCAAATTTCATAACGTTGGTAAGGTTTTTTTTTTAAACCACATGCATTCATATATATATATATATATATATATATATATATATATATAATTCAGGGGCGGCTTCTTAATGAATGCAAGGCATGCACTGCATGCGTAAATAATATACTCAATGAATTTAAAATTATTATTTAAGTTAAAAAAATAAAGTTAAAATTATTATTAATATTATTAATATAATATTGGTTCTATCCTCGGTTACTACATAAGCTGTATTTTGTCTTTTATGGTATTCTTATGAGTTATCTAATATGTACTACACTGTAATGCATGTGACTGCATGCGTAAGTAAAATTACCACGAGCCGCCACTGAATTTATTGATATATATATATATATATATATATATACACAGTTGCCTGAGGCATAACTTTATTATTGAATACAGTATTCCTTTTAAGTTCTACTCTCACTTTCAGTTTCTGCTCACGCCCGAACGAAGAGAGAAGGCTCTCTCGAAAAGCTTCGCGGTTTTTAGTGTTATTATTTTAAACATTGAGGATCTTAATTGTTTTACTTATATATATATATATAAAACCTTTGGGTAACCTTTGTTTAGCTTCCGCCCGAATTGTTCATTCTGACGAAGGTCAAGCTTTTCACTCCACCTTAGACCTACAGTCTAACGCGGAATCCGAACCACGCCCCACCAGCAGCCCAGCGTCTTAACTACTAGGCCACCCAGGGTACCTATTTATCTACCAACCACTTTCTTTTTTTATTGTGTGGAAGGATGAACAGCTGGGTTTTGCTGCGCGCCGGCTGCCGTCACCGGGTCTCGATCCCGGGGCCGATGGATTCGTAGTCAGCGACGCTAACGACTATACCACCGAGGCGCATTATGATAATAATAATGAAACGCACACCTGAAAAATAATGTAGTCGTTTGTGACAGTTACCTACCCTTCCAACTATCAACGTATATGTATGTATGTAAAATGAAATGAACTGAGCAATAAAATTTTTAAGTTGAAAACATTCTTAACGTAATTAACAATAATTCAAGTAGCTGATAGGTACAAAATTTGAAAAAAAAAATTCTTTTAAAATCAAAAATAATTTTCTTTCCTAAAAAACTATTTTTTATTTTTTTTTTATGTGCAGGAGAAAATATCTTGTCTTACGATTCAATAGAATGTTAAGAACGTCTTGAATTTTAGTGTACGGAAATTTTTTTTTGCTTAAGTGTCCTATATTATTTTTATATCAAGAAAAATATATATTCAATTATTTTATATCATTATTTTATATAATCAATGACTTCATGATGCGCTTCGGTGGTGTAGTGTTTAGCATCGTTGCTGACTACGAGGTTACCAGAGCCAGGTTCGATTCTCGGTGAGGGCAGGCGGCGCGCAGCTCACCCAGCTGTTCATTCTTTCATAAAGAAATGGTTGGTAGATAAATGGGTGTACCCTGGGTAATCTAGAAGTTACGACTGCTGATCTGCTGATCGGGAGGTCGTCGTGGTTCGGATTCCACGTTAACCCATTCATGCCTGAAGTATACTTTAAAGTTTGAAAATTTAGGCGCGAAAATCATCTCTAAATTACTATTTCATAGGGGCGAAAATACCATGCACGTTAACGTTCACATAAATTGCCATACGGTATGAAACGTTTACGATGTAGGTCTAAGATGGGGCATCAAGTGAACAATTCGGGCGGAAGCAAATATATATATATATATATATGTGTGTGTGTGTGTGTGTGTGTGTGTGTGTGTGTATATATATATATATATACACACACACACACACACACACACAGTATATACTGTATATATGAGAATCTTGTTTGATCTCTGCCTTAAATCTACGGTTTGTTCACACTGATCATCAATTTAATGATCTAATGGATCAATTTTATATTACAGAGATCAATGCACAAAGTGAAATACGTGATTGGAATATTAATACTATATTAACGATACATAAAACAGACTTATTAACTGATTTTCCTGCAATTTAAATAACTCGCTATTTTTTTTATAAACACGGGGACTGAGGAAAATAGAGGGAAAACACACCCCTTTTCCAAAATGGGCGAAGGAAGCAGTTTAAAATATCCAAATTATTATTTATTCACTGTTTTGGTAAAGAATTTTTTTTTTTTTTTTTTTTTTTTTACCAAAAACGTCTTATCAATTCAGTTTCATTAATTAGTGTCAAATGAAGTTTTCCGGTACAGTCAATTCAAAAGGTTCTGATGTGTTTCTTTTTTTTTTTTTGTTTGTTTGAGAAATTGTGAACAGAACGTAAAAAAAAATGTAAAAAATTTTACAACAGTAAAAGATAAAAGAAAAAAACCCATTTCATTGTGAATGATTTTAGGTCATCCAAATTTTTTAACTTTCATATTTACTCAAAGGATTATATATCTGTTGGTCTCTAAAATATATAAATTAAATGTGGTTCTTTATCAGTTACGATCATCTTTTGACTCAAGAAGAAGGGACCGATTTCTCCGCTCGTTTAATTTTTTTTCAATCTTTACACCTGGTTAATTAATTAAATTTAATTAAGGTAAATTAATTACATTTTAGTCAGTGTTCAGAACATGTTCATTTTATACCACGTACTTGACAGACAATTTGAACGACAACGTGTATATATATATATATATAGGGTGAACCAAATGTAGGTGGACAGTCAATTATTGTATACATAGTATCAGTTTGCCTTTGAAGTAGTTTCATTCAAAGGTCGATTGTACAGAGTGTTTATTTTAAAACCTAACCCGCTATGACGTCATTCTGGTTTACGACCGACGATCTTATTCAGTCTATTAGAAGACTCGAAGCACTAAAGGGTGAAGGATGTTTTATATTTATTTATACTTACCACAGCTGTTTTTGCTATCAGCCAATACGTTATTGGGGCTTCCACATACAAATAAACAATATATATATATATTGTGGGTGTGTAGAAATCTTCCTAGAAATGAGATATTCCAGCAGTTTCATGAAAAATATTTTGAAAGGCTCCGCCATTCGACGGAATACGCAAGTTGGGTCGTTCGCAAACTATAAGAAAATCCTCATACGATTCAAAAGAAAGTGTATGTATATATATATATATACGGCTGAACCTTTTTGTGTGAATAATGCGTGGCCCTCATCGAGAATAATGAGGCACTGCGAAATGTGGCACACACACACACACACACACACACACACACACACACACACACACACACCATCGGCATCCTCTTAAATTAGAATACTGATTAAAATGTCTGCAAATGAGATTTATGGTGGATGCAAACTCTATTCGTTATGCCTTCCAAATCTTCCATTGAAGGCGTCTGTAACAATTCTCATTTCCTCTATTCTTATGCTCATTCGATCGATGGTCTCGCAAGAATATCGCCCACCTCATTACCATTCCGTTTTCACGAACTGTTTATTAAAACTCTTCCACAGACATCAGGATCGACGCCAAAATGAAGTACGACTGTATTATTTTCATCCATTCGAAGTGATGCTGCCACCTACTCGTACCCTGAATGGGTATGTGGGCAAAGCAGTGCTTTGTGGAAAGCAGTGGAGCCTTTCTCCCCACTTACATTTAAGTTATTAATTAATGATATATATATATATATACACACTAGGGGCACTCAATATATTTTGCCCCACCCTTTTTTCTTAGCTAAATAATAAGCCATGGGGCTGAAATGTCTTTTGGGCCGTAAGTTTGAACTTTCTGCGCTTCACATAACCGGATTTTTTCCAGTTTGAACCTCCCCTCCTTGTATAAAACCGATTTTAAACGCCTTTGTATAAAACCGATGGTTAACGCAGTTTCGAAAATGGCGTCTGACACTGATGTGCGTCGTAAACAGAGAGCTGTTATCGAGTTCTTAACAGCAGAGAAGGAAACACTTGGAAATATTCACAAACATCTACAAAACGTTTACAGAGATGCTGTTGTTGATCGAAGCACAGTTGGACGCTGGTCTAAACGTGTGAGATCATCGGAGAGAGGGAGAGCCAGCCTCGATGATGAGCCATGCAGCGGTCGCCCGGCATCGGCTGTCACATCTCACGCTGTGCAACGTGTTAACAGCATCATTCGATCAAATCGGCGCGTCATATACAAGGGGCTATCACTGGAGCTAGGAATTAGTGAAGGAAGTGTGAATACGATAATTCGGCAACTGGGATACTCAAAAGTGTGTTCACGGTTTGTTCCTCGCCAACTGACTGAAGATCACAAAGCCCAAAGAAAAGAAATTGCTTCTCAGTCGTTGGTTCGATACGAGACAGAAGGGGATGACTTTCTTTCACGAATTGTGACTGGGGATGAGACTTGGGTACACTACTTTGAACCTGAAACAAAACGCCAATCCATGGAGTGGCATCACGCAGATTCGCCACGCAAGAAAAAGTTCAAAAATGGCTCCCCTCTGCAGGAAAGATTATGGCCACCATTTTCTGGGACGTGAAAGGGGTAATTCTGGTGGACATTATGAAGAAAGGACAAACAATCAACTCAGAGGCATATATTGCTACCCTACAGAGACTCCACAGACGTATAAAGCGAGTTCGACCGGAGAGAAAACTGGAAGACGTCGTTCTTTTGCACGATAACGCAACACCACACAACAGTTTGCAAACAAGAGAGGCCATCACGAAAATGCGCTTGACTCTGTTACCCCACCAGGGCCGGATTAACCATTAAGCAAAATAAGCCCGTGCTTAGGGCATCAAGGGAAGGGGGGCACCACAGAAATTTTCCATTGTCGGATTTACCATGGATTTATTATACTATTATAATCGCGGCTTCTAGCCTATAAGCTGTTGAAAACTGAATTATATATATTCATTTTCTTTTCTAAGTGATGTGCCACATAATGTCACCACTTCATCATCTACTGAAATTGAAAGGTATTCTCAGGGTTGTAAAAAGATGATTGATGCTTACCCAGAGGACTTGAACACTAATTTCTCTGCTGAGCTTCAGCAGTTTCACTCATATGTGTGCCATAAGTTCAGTGCAAAAAAAAATGTAAAAACAAGATTCAGTCATGCTGAACTTTATAAAATAATTGTAGAAGACAATATTGAGTGTGCCTTCCCAAATGTAGAAATTGCCTTTCGTATATTTTTAACATTAATGGTCACAAATTGCTCAGCTGAGCGTTCATTTTCTCAGTTGAAGTATATTAAAAATACCAACAGAACAACTATGCAACAAGGCAGGCTGGATGCCTTATCTCTACTAAGTATAGAAGCAGATGTGTTACGTAAGATTAGTTTTGAGGATCTGATCAAAGACTTTGCAATTAAAAAAAGTAGGAGAAAACTTTTCAAATATAAATGAAGTGGAAGTATACAAAAATAAACATTATTTTCCATCTTACTGTAAGTTTTGTTTCATTTCAAAAAATAAAATTTTATTTTATGGTTTATTTTTGTTTATATTTTGAATTACATATATATGGGGCACCAAAATCTTTTAAGTGCTTAGGGCCTCTAAAGGTCTTAATCCGGCCCTGTACCCCACCCTACATACATCCCGGATCTGGCACCTTCAGACTTCCATTTGTTTGGGCCAATGAAGGATACTATTCGTGGAAGAAAGTTTCAGAGTGACGATGAGGTTGTTGAGGAGGTTAAGAGGTGGCTCCAGCGGAACCCAGCGCACTTTTACCAGCAAGGAATAAAGGCCTTTGTTTCGATGCGGAGAAAGCCGTAGAAAAGGATGGAGACTATGTGGAAAAATAAAAACTTGTAAAAAAGGTATGTAACTACTTATGTAGAAAATTTCTGGAACTTACAAGGAAACTTGGAAAGAAAAAAAAAGGTGGGGCAAAATATATTGAGTGGCCCTCGTGTGTATATATATATATATATATATATATATATATATATATATATATATATATATATAGCTGTAGCAAACCTTATACAAAATGTCATTCGTTTATAGAGTCTCTGCTCATGCGATGACAGAATATCTGAATATTTCCTTCTTGAAAATCTGAGCATAGTTACACAGCGTCCTATGTCTTCCTCTGAAAACAATCTTAATTATGGATTTCTTTTCACGTAACAACTCCGGCCGGAAATGTTGCAAAATGTTTATAACACTAACAAGAATTTCCACAAATTATTTTAAAATAGTATATCGTAATTTCTTTCCAAATGTTAGATTTACAAAGGAAACCCGTACATAGCGAATGAACTTTAATTGCAAAGTGTGTGTGTGTGTGTATATATATATATATATATATAGCTAAAAGTTACGTTCGCTCCTATTCGGTGCTATCTTTTGTATCAATTTCCTCCCTCCTCTACGGAAAATAGCTACTACTTTTTTATAGATGTTTTTTTGGGGGGTTCAGTTTAGGTTAATTAAGTTAGATTAAGTTAACCTAAGCTAAACTAAAATAGAACAAAAACCTGAGTGTGTAAAATCCTGAGGTAGCATGAAGTAGTTGTAGTGATTTGATGTCGAGTTTTTTAATTAAAATCGTAACTCGAGTGAAATTCGAAAAAACAATCATTACAACAGGTAAAAAAGCGCATTCTCTAAGATTTTGAATGGAACCCCTCCCTATCTTAACGCAAACGTAAGTGATCAAAAATTTTAAAAAGTTAATAGACATCACATGTAGGAGCTAATATAACTTCAATAACCATACTGCTGTGGTATATATATATATATATATATATATATATATATATATATATATATATATACCTCCTCGTTATGGTTCCGCTGGTCGGTCTTTCTTCACACGAAGGTCAAGCTGGTGGCCCCGCCTCTAGTCCTGGCTTGGTGGAGGAGCGAATTGCTCTCTTGCTCTCTCCACCGTACATAACCAGGTACACCCTGCTCATCTGGTACCGTCCTGAGCCAGGTATCTAGTCTTCTCTTGAAGACTTCAACTTTGACCCCTGTAACGTTTCTGAAGTCTTTGGAAGCTGGTTGAAAATTCTTTGCCCCCCTGACAACCAATCTATTTTCCTTCAGAGTTGAAGAAGTCCCTTGTCGGGCCTTTAATTTGGGAACACTACACATTCTGTCTTTCCTATTATATATATATATATATATATATATATATATATATACATGATACACATAGACCGTGCATGGAACAAGGAACTCTTCTGAGAAAATTAAATCCACTGTAGTCCAAATAAGTAATGGTAATGACAAACATTATAGTTTTTTTTTTTCATGATATATATATATATATATATATATATATATATATATATATATATATATATCAGAATATATATATATATACAGTATATCAGAATATATATATTTACATTTTAACTGCAAACACGCAGTATATATAATTAACGTAAAGAACGACGCTTGTATAGGAGAATATTCCGCGCAAGATGAGGAGGGAGAACGAAACAAATGAAAAAATGAGGTAACCACCCGGGAGGTGCCCCCTTGGGGCATTGGTTTCTGCGCGTATGTAGGAGAATTACGGCATTTGACGGAGTGAGGCCCATGGTGTAATGGTTATCATATCTGACCGGCAATCGGAAGATCCCGGGTTCGATTCCCGGGTGGTTACCTCATTTTTCATTTGTTTCGTTCTCCTTCCTCATCTTGCGCGGAATATTCTCCTATACAAGCGTCGTTCTTTACGTTATATATATATATATATATATATATATATATACCACAGCAGTATTAAACTATGAGGAAATAAACTTGACTGTACTTTGTTGAAGTAGAGTGAAAGACATGTGTAAACAGCTAAACCTTAAATGAAACAAGTCGAAAGATAACGTTTATCGGTGGCAGCACTTTCCATCTTCTGAACTTCGTCGAACACCGACATTGGGATTCAAATAAATGTTAATAAACTTTTATTTAAATGATTCGCAGTAAAACTATTGATGATATGAAAACCGCAAAGTCAGGACCTCATTCTGTTTATTGTTCATCGTGCTGCAAATAACATTAAAAAGTCAGTTGAGAAGAATGAAAGAAGAAAAAATAAAAATATAATAGAAAACGATTTTATTAGGGATACTTTTACAAAAGAAGTAAAACCATTACTAAATAACAAATTATTAGAATATAGACCTAATATACAAGTGGAAAAGGACTGAAATTCCTTTAAAATTAAATATAAATACGTGCATTACTTCTAAAAGTTCATTTAATCAGTAATTTCATTGATAAAAGAGATAGTCACTAACTTTCAAGTAGGGTTTCGCTAACAAATATCACGGATTAAGTCATTAAAATTATTAATCAGTACCAACGCACGATTCTAAGATGTTAACATTAGAATTTAATATTAATAGATGTTGGAAATAAGATGAAGCAAAAATATTTAATATAGAATTGGAATAATGACACAGAATGATAAAGATAAGGAAGAGAACGCAAAGGATTGAAAATATATAGAAATATATAGAGAATATATAGAAATATATAGAAAATATATAGAAATGAATGTAAAATAATTTTATAATATATTTATGACGAATACAGTAAAAACTGAAGTCATGAAATATGGAATAATTAAATTATTTTAACATTTTTTTATTATTCTCTCTCTCTCTCTCTTTACGTCTTTCAGTGCCCTTCCTTCGTTTTCATTTTCCTGTTAATTGTGTGAGTCTGCATGAAGCACCTTCCTCGCAAACACACTTCGCTCCTACTGAAACGTCCCAACATTTCACTGGCAACGACAATTTAGTTGAAATTGAATGTTTACACGTATAACTCAAATTTCCAAAACCTTTTTTATAAAGTAATTATATATTCATCGATTTCAGCCTCAGTGGTACCGTAGATGAAGTTTTAATGCTTATACAGTATGTTTTATACTGGTTATGTATAATTAGCTCTGAAAACTATATTAAAAAGTTATCAAGACACTAAGTGGTTTGACACTAAGTATCAAAGTAATCGGGAAAAGATGGCAACCAGCCGGGAAAACGGACTGTTAAGGTCAGGTCCCTCATAGATCGCAGAACAATGGGTTTAGACCTCTGTTCTGACCTACAAAAGGCAACAGGAATTGTTGTTTCTGCAAGTATGCATTCAGAAGAAGACTTAATAGAGATGAGCTCAAAGGATGTAAGACAAGAAAAAAGCCTTGGCTGCTAGAGGCCATTCGCAAAATGAGGTTGCGTTGAGCGAAAGATCATAAAAGAGAGAATTTGAAGATTGGGCTAAAGTGCTTTGGTTTGACGAAATTAATTTTGAGGTAATTAAGGCAAAGTCTTAATATGACATATGAGTATTCTTTTTACTAACAAATGTTTTCAAGGCGTTTTAGTTTACCTGCGTGTTCAGTCTATTAATTCCACTCTTGGAACCTCAGGTCCAACTTTCGTAAAAGCGAAAGTGGAAGAGGCCTATATTAATAACTGCATTGTCCTGACAGTCAGATTTGGAGGAGGAAATAACATGGTATAATGATGTATGTCCTCATCAAGGGTTGGGAAACTGCTTTCATGTGAAGGCCGAATGAACTCTCAAACCTTTACAGACTGCTGAAAAAACCCTGAAGATCACCATCAACAGATTATTTTCAGAATCGATGAACTCCGACGCTGTTTTTCAATACGGCAATGCCCCATAACATCACGCGTCAGCAACAGTTGGCTTCAAAAAGAAAAAGTGCGTTGTCCCAATGTCCCAACTGACCTCCTCACTTTCCAGTCTGAGAAGACCATAAGTGTTCACAGAAAACTGACCTACATAAAAAAAGAACTAAGGATTGAAACAGAATCAGCAGGACATTTACAAATGGCTTGTAGACAGTATGCCCCGAAGGGTCACAGAAATAATGAAACCGAATGAAGGATGTTCAGCTATTAAAATTTTATCATATTTTCAGCAAAATTATTGATTTTAATATTTAATAACAATAATTTTTATGGAACTTTCTTGTCCAAATTTTGTGACTGTGCCTAACACGTTTGACTGAGGCTACACACACACACACACACACACACACACACACACACACACACCACACACACACACAGAGTGTTGACAAAAGTAAATAGACGCCACGATAATTGTGCTCAAGAACAAATGGCAAAACTCATCAATGGAATGCCAGAACGTGTGTCAGCTTTACATGATGCAAAGCAGAAGGCAACACGATACTAAATATAGTGATTCAATAAATCTGTCATTACTTATTGACATTTATTATTAATTCAATGGAAAGTGGAAAAACCGAAGGGGTCTCTCTCTCTCTCTCTCTCTCTCTACATATATATGTGTGGGTGTGTGTAGAAGCTGTTTTTGCCATTCTGATTAGAGAATCTCCTGTCAGTGTTCTCATTTAGCTCGTATAAGGTTTTAATTGACAGTCTGGTGTAGAAATTTACTCTCTTCAGCCAAACATATCTGCACTCGTTGTCAGCCTTCGTTTCAGCTTCCCGTTTGGACCCTTCTGCTTTCTTTCATTCCAAATTTAAATGACTCCAAATCTGTCTACATTTTTGCAGCTTGCCTAAATTCCGAGTACAATTTATCCTTTCGTGCGTGTCCTAAACACGTTCCTAATTACTTCTCATTGTTTTTATTACTCGTTAAATGATGCTACGTTTGTTAATTTTTTATCTCTCGGATATTAAATGTTAAAATATTACTACTTTGTTAACGGTCGTAAAATGTAAAGATCTTTTTTTGTAAAATTAAGTTTTTTCAATAACATCTTTAACTTCATGGAAAAGTAAAAGTTTTAACAGAGTGCCGAAATGAGTGATTACATATTCACAACGACGCCATATCGTAGCAATATCCTCTCCCTCGTCTGAGTTGCAAAGAAGAGAGCCGCGCATGTGTTGTCTGAATGCTAGAAATGAGCTAAATAGTAACATCGCTATTAAGAACACCCATTTTGCTTCATTACAGATTAAAAAATGAGGATAAAAGCATTTCGCGGGATATAGTTTATATCTTGTCTTTATGACCGTGTTTTTTTTTAATAGAAGAATTGAGAGAGAGGAAGACTTTAAAATTTGTACATAAAAATGATGGTATTCTTTACGGTTAGACAGTAATAATAATTTTTGCACTGCTGTTCCTATATTGTAGTATTTCCTGTTACACGGATTTGCTTATAAGGTTGGTTGAATATCGTTTTTCCCTCTAACTGATACGAGATTAATGAAGACGCGATTAGAATTCAAAGAATGAAGAATTTGAAACAAGTTTCACTCGGGATATTTCTCAAAATGCTTATCCATTAATTAAGAAATAACCCCAAAAAACATTGTTGTAACCAAATTATACGTACACTGCACTGTCCATAACAGTGGACATATATATATATATATATATATATATATATATATATATATGACCGATTGATTAGTGACTGGGGAGACTCCCTCTGGTGTCGAAAATATTTATAATTGGAACAAATTGAAATGTGAGTAGCATAATAATAATGTAGCAAAAACTAAAACCAAAAATAACCAGGAGATATTAATCTTGAATTTTTAAAAGAAGACAAAATGTAATGATTTTTGAGAATTTTAATTATACTAAAACTTTAATATTTCCTAAATCAGTCATTTAGAAGAAATACATATAAACTTTACATTTAGATTAATTGAGATAACTGGAAAGCTCAAGCGATTTAAATCTGTACCCCTGTGAAAGTAGGAGAGAGAGCTTGGCCATCACAGAAAGTACTGTAATTGAAGAGGCGATGACTAATCTCAGGGCAACCCCTATATCTTCGAGACAAACAAAAATGGAAAGAAGGAAAGGCAGAATGTGTACAATCCTCAAACTGAAAACTCAACAAGAAATAGTCTCAACTAACTTTTCAGTTAGAGGACCAAAACTATTTAAGCAATTGTCAAAATATACATAAAATTTATTAATATCATTGTGGACACCTTTATGAGGGAACTCGACACTGTCCTCAGGGACCAGATGTGTGTGTGTGTCTCGCTGTGTGAAATGGAGAACTCAAGAAAGCAATTTCCCTTCAAGCCAACTCTAGAAGCAGGAGCTACAAACCTGACCTCTGTGCGGTGAAGGATTTTCCAGGAAACCACTGTCAGGTTGCAAGTACAGCATATGTTAGTGTCATACGTACACCGAGTCTTAACATCAAGTTAACACAAATAGTATTTTGCACACTTTCATATGAGTATTTTAAACTTTGACAAAATGACCCAATTATTTTCGACAGTTTTCGACAGTATATGATATAAAAATAAATTAATTTTAACATTGACAAAGTAAATAGATACCTTTTATTTTTTCCAAATTTTTTTATTTGATTATAAAAGCCAATAAATAATAAATTAATTGAATGAATATATTTAAAATCGTATTCCTTTCCCCTTTACATTAATTGATTCAATAAATTTGTTATTATTTATTGACTTTTATAATCAAGTCAAAAATTTTTGGATAAAACAAAGGTGTCTATTTACTTTTGTCAGCCCTCTGTATAATTTGTATATTTACTGGGCAAAATCTGACATTTCAAAAATCGAGATAGAAATTACGTCCATTTTGGTCTTAATTCGAACTATCACGGTGACTATCCAACAAGAAATAGGACATTTAATACACGTCATGAAATTTTTATTGACATTTTCTAAACATTTATGACGGTTGCTAAATGTCCCATTTTTTTTCCTTTGTAAATTAAGTGTATTTGGTATATTATATATATATCTATTAAAGTTAAAAGTAATTCAAAGTCGTTTTAAAATTAAATGACGAGTGATAAACTATGTTAAATATTAACCTGTGACTCTAAGTATTAACCTGTGAATCTAAGAACCTACGTATGTGTAAAACAAACGAAGATCGTGTGTAATTTACTTAACAGAGTTAACACAGAACGTGATATTTAGAGAAAAAGAGAGAGAAGAAATTGATAAAACTGGAGAAAAGGAAAAAAGTTAGTAAAGCCTTGTTTCTTCGATTTCAAAACAAATAAAAAAATTCTCTGAAAAACAGACATAGTCACGTACCAAACCTCCAGAAAGGAAAAGGAATTATTTTTCGCTTTCTTAAGACCCCCTATGTTCAAAATAAAATATTTTAAATTTACTCACCCTCCTTCAAAGTATTACGATTGAACATATAGGTTTTATCTATCTGTCTATCTATCTATATAGTTATATATCTATTTATTTATTTATCTATCATACCTAATTTTTAGTGTGCAGTGATAACCAATTTGCGCAGTAATAATTTAAATTTGTGCAGTGATAAATTGAAAATCTGTGCAGAGATAAATTAAGTTCTATATCCGATATAGAACCTAATTTATTACTGCACAGGTTTTCAATTTATTACTGCACAAATTTAAATTATTACTGCGCAAATTGGTTATCACTGAACACTAAAATTAGGTATGCTATCGATACGTCTATCCATCTATCTATTTGTCATTTAAAATCGATTCCAGAATAAGACATTTGGACTGAGAACCGATTTGAATCGCGATGAGTTTTCAGACTAATTTTTCTTGGTATTATTATTATTATTATTATTATTATTATTATTATTATTATTATTTCAAACTAATTTATAAGTTTTTATGCTTTTTAGCTTTTTACTTTTTAATTGTAAATTTAAGTACAATTGGACATTATTTTAGAATATTCCACAGACAAAAAGATCTCATCCAAAGTGAAAACAATCGATTCCTATCATATACCTGAATGAATGTAATTTTTTAGTTGATTTACAAAATGGGAAATGCAAATGTTCAACCTGTTTCGAAAAACAATTCAAACATAAACTTTAGATGAAAACTTTATTTAAATGAAGTAATTCAGGAAACCTTTGAAGTGAAGTCACATTTTCAAATGAAAACAAACTAGCTGTAGGTCCGCGCTCAAAAAGTAAAAAATATATATATACTGTATATATATATATTTATTTATAGAGAAACTGAAACACGAAATAAAAAGTTGATTGTTAAAAATTTTCGGTACAAAACGTCACAAAAGTGAGAGAAATGCAAATGGATTTGAATGTGCATTTTTACATACAATGAAATCAGTAAATAAGTCTTTCGAAGCAAAAATAAATAAATAAATATATAAAAATCAGAAAACATAACTCCTATATTGAATTTTTTTATTGTAATCACGTACTTCCAAAAACAGGAAAACTTCCTCTCCAGTCACGAAATTCATGTCGTTAAACGCACTTGCGAAACCCAAACAGGTAAGTGAAAGAATAAAAAAAAAGTGGCAGAAAGCGCAGTCATGCAATCTTTGTTTTAAAAATAAGAAAATCCATACAGGATCGTCCTGCCACCTTCGCCTAAAGAATATAAGAAATGGCATAAAGGGCCGTACCCCAATATTTACCTCAAGAATAAAAGAAGTAGCACAAAGTCTGTCCTGCCACCTCCGCTTTAAGAATATAAGAAGTGACACAAAGAGATGTCCTGCTATTTTTGCTCTAAAAATGAAAGCAATGGCACAAAGGGACGTCCTATCATCTTCGTGTTAAGGATAAAAGAAGGCACAAAAGGTCTTCCTGTTCCCTTCACTTTAACGGGGAAGCCTATTTTGGTTATCCAGTTTAATATTTTCCTACCGATTTTAATGAAATTTGCTCAGTATTTCGAACTTCATAACATTACAATGATCATGAAATTCTCAGCATGATTGACCGAAATCTAAATGTAGGAAGTGAAGCATTTTTTTTCCGAGGTTATATTTTCATCCGGTCAGAGGTAAAGGGAATAGATACTTCCTTTAATGTATATTATGAGTATATGAACAATTCAGTCGTCTTAGATTTTGAATTTAGGCTTTTGACTTTTTGATAGTATTAACTCAAAATTTAGTATTTCAAAAAATGTAATTTTTGAGAGGGTTTTGGGGAGAAAATTGAGGGATTACTCGAGAATGCATTTTTACTTGATCGACCTTTTTACAGGTCGAAATTACAATATTTTCTTTTTTAACTCCAGTTTTCAATAAATTCTGTGCAACAGAGTGTGATTTATTATTCTTTGCTCCTCCAAAACTCTTCAAGGGAATAAAACGCAAGTAAGCATTTTGGCAGGTTTCACCTAGTCCCCCGATCCCTAAAGATTGTATACATTTATTATCTTTTTAAATAACAAATATATAAATGCTTCTAATATTATTTTCAATTACTATAATGCAACATTAACATTGAAAAAGGTGCCCCCATAGAGGGATGTATTGTGCTAGGTTGCGCCAAACTGGCCAAGCACCCTTTGAAAAAGTGTCTTCAACTTAATTTGATACAATAAATCACGATTAAATACAGTCACTTGATGTTGTACTGGTTTTTAGTCCTTACAAACATTCAATACACTTATTAGGCTACACGGACTTTATAAAGCCTTCAGAGTTTCACAGGAAGTGAAGCCAGGCATTGCAATTCATTCTACAGTAGCTCTTTGCGCCTATTTAATTTACTATAAAATTGGATTAATATCCCTTTATATTAAATTATATTAAATAAGTAACAAAAACAAACAATATTCTTCTCTAAATAACTGTTTAAATCTACAAATATAGCTTTAAAATTCATAAAAACAACTGACAAAGTCGGTAAAAGTTACTTCTGTCGGCGGTGATAGCTAAGGACCAACTAAACTGTCTGTATACATTCCCAGCCAACAGAACTACTGTACAACTCGTTGCCTTTCTGAATATAATAATAAGTTGGGTACGTTTTTTTTCGGTCGTATCATCAGTAAAATATCCAAATAATTTCGTCTAAATAGATTAGTTAAAAAAAGTCTAGGAGATAATTTGACCCGAATTGAGATTTGTGGTCCAAATAATAAAAAACTGACGGCAAAATTGAATTTTGCATTATTCTTTCACCTTAGAAACACTTTTACCCAGAAATAATGCTTTCAAGGCAATTTGTTTGGTCACGTACAGTAGATGGTGTCAGTTTGTATGGCGTTTCAACTAATTTAAAATTTTCCTTAAATTCGCTAATTTTTAAAAAGAATACAGAAACCTAGTTACTAATTCAAAATCTACAGAAGATTTTGTTTTAAAAAGATAAATAAAAACTGAATAGTTAAAAAAAATGTGATTTCAAAACTAGGCTCAGCCGCTTAAGAATAAAAGAAATGGCACAAAGAGCCGTCCTGCCACATTTGCTTCAAGAATAAAAGTGGCAAAAAGCGCTGACCTGCCACTTCCGTTTTAAGAATATAAGAAATGGCATAAAGGGCCGTCCTGCCACCTTCGTTGTAAGAACAAAAGAAATTGCACAAAGTGCCGTCCTCCCATCTTCGATCAAGAATAAAAGCAATGAGACAAAGCAAAGGGGCGTCCTTTCACCTCTGCTTTTAGAATAAAAGAAATGAAACAAAGCGCCACCCTACCACCTTCGCTTCATTGAATTATCTACGAGTCATTCATATGGAATGACTGGCAATCATTCGAGGTAAAAACTTTTACGGGTTTTTTTCCTTGTATTCTTAAAAATTGCAATATTATAATCATGCAACTCGGCCAGTGGCTATTTTTGCAGCCAATCATAGATGCTGGAGGTTAATGACGCAATGACTCAAGTTAAGTTATATAAAGGATTTGTGGCCTTTTTAATGACATATCCCGACGTTAAAATAACAATTAAAAATTAAAATTTTTAATCACATCCTGAATACCAACATTATTACTTGAAGTATGATGATTTCCTGAGTGAATGCTTGACTGAAATAAATTGTTCCATTGTTGAGAAGATAACAAATGACATTCAACAAGATGACGTCAACAGTGAAAAGCCCGGAGAATAAATACATAAAAAAGTATACATTTGTAAGTCACTTGTATTGCATATTTTGGTGACCAACAACTTTTGATGACGAGAAACATTGTGTTCTACTTTTTCTTCCTACCAAACCTTTTTTTTAATACCAACTGACTAAAATGTAGAGAGTGAATCAATTATTTAACTTCATTCGTAAAATAATACAGGGAGAAATAGCTACTTTACCTTATACGGAACCGATTATTGGTATTTTTATTAAAAGAAAATAAATAAATGGATTGTCTCGTCTTTAAATAATTTATTTTCCATTTATGGAAATTTAATGCTTAATTGAAATAGTATCTTGCGATGGAAAATAACGTTCCTGAAATATTTACTGGATGCGAAGACACTTTTGTCGGAATATGAAATTTAATACAAAATTTCCATTTTTTTACAGGACAAAAAAGTACACAGAAAAAACTTCTTGCCTCCATCTAGCGAGTACTTGACATCCAGTCGTTCCATGATTGTACTCAATATTTAAGACCATTACTGTCGAAATAAACTTGGTTATTACGATCATTTTTGGGTTGACTTAACCATTTGGACTGGTTCCCAAATAGTGAACATTTATTTCGACTTTTAAAACCAATTATATTTTCCTGCGCGCGCGCGCGTTTTCATTCAAACAGAAATGCATCCTTGTTTCTATCAGTTTTTCGGTAATGGGAATAAAGATAGTTTAAACCGTGACAGGTTACAAATCTTGTCTTTGGAATATTTTATTAGTGGTGAAAATGTTTGTGATGTTGTAAGAAAGAGAAGCCAGGGAGTTAGTGCATAGAGAGCCGAAATTACATCATTTGATGGGATTAGTATTTCATTTCATTTAGCGATGAAACAATTCCAATCAACTGACGGAAAAATTTCTACAGATTTTTAACGTGATATAATATAATACGTAGACGTGTAGCTAGATTTCTAAATTTGGAGGGGCAAAAAAATTATTGGAGGAAAATAGTGATTCTGTAGTATGAATATTGTAAATGTAATAAATGTAACCACCTTACAGTTCTATATATTATAATTTATTATTACATCGTTTTAAAAGTATCTTATTTTTACAGTTAATTGAATATTAGCCCAACATCGGCAATTTTTTTCGGTGGCAAGCTAGAATTTTCGGGGGAATTTTCCTTTCCATGCCCCCACTTGGCTACGTCACTGAATTAATTAATTATTAACTCTAAATAATGGTTGAGGTGGTAAAAGAACCAGGTACATTTCTTCAGTTATTTAGAGTAAAAAGTATTCAAAAAATCCGAGGTTTTGATCACAGCGAAATTTCCGATAATCCTGCCTACGCCACTGATTACGCCCCATCTACCTTTTGTTGACATAATTTTGGGTCTAAAGGTTTCTCTATTTTTGCTATGATGAATAATTTTCAACAGATACTCGAAATAAATCTCAATTTTCTCTGAATTTGCCCAAGCGCGAAGAAAACTTGCACATGCGCAATAAAAGCATGGTCATAAAAACAACAAATAAATTCTCTGAATGAGCCCTATTTTAAGGCTCTAAGCTATTTTACCAGTCTTAAATACCATGGACTTTAATAAATATATTGTATTTAAAATGAATATTCATATTCTGTTACCTTATTATTAAGTGCCAATTTTAAAAGAGAATTTAATTTAAAATTTATATAAATTTTCGATTTCTGACTTCGGTATTTAGTATTTGTCTGTCCAAACAAAAATAAAGATTACTTCATCGGTATACAGAGCCTAATAAATAGTTTTTCTGACATAATAAGAACCTTTCTAGGCTTATGTTACCTGCCTGTAGGCTTGTGATACCGTGCGGGCATTAACTGCATAAAGAAAATTAAATACATATCGTACTCATGGCCTTTGGCTGACTGCTACGAAATGATAAAAGTTTCATAGAAACATTCATAACATGACCTTATAAATACACCGTCCTTCGAGAGTTAATATTAGTTGTTTTAATTAAAAAAAGTTTTTTATTTATTTTCTTCTAAATATAAAATTTTTAACGGGAAAGAGAAAATTTTGGACCTAAAGTAGGTTGTACAGTAAAATTTTAATGCAGAACAAAATTATAAATAACCCATAGGTTAAGTTACTCTCCTAACTTCGTGTGGATTACTGAGGAAAGAATGATGTACGTAGTATATAATTCTCGTTGTTATCGATTCGAGTCCAGTGAGTGATAAAAATTCATTTATTTTTTCTAATATATCATATATACATACAGGGTGTTCAAAAAGAAACGCAACCCATTGGAGAATGCATATATCATTGTAACCTAACCCTTTTCTTTCTGTTTCGGGTCACGTTTCTTTCTGAACACCTTGTATAATGTGCATAATTCAATATACGGTTGTTAAATTAAAAGTCAATTAAAGAAATTCTAGTATGAAAATTAAATATTAGGAAATTCAGTTAGGCTTCATGTAGTATGTTGAAACTGAACTAAATCTAAAGTAAACTTAATTCATGTTTAATTTCAAATGAACGAAAAAATTTGCTAAAAGAAGGATGAATTTGCTCTACAGATTGATGACATTCCACCAATCTGTAGAAAAATCGGGTGAAAAATTGTTGTACTTCAAAATAGAAGGTTGTAGCTGATGTAAGTATTTTCTACGAAGTGATCGAAATTCGCCTTTCTGTGTGGAAGATTGAGTTTTTCCTTGAGTGAATTTTTCTTGAATTTTTTCCAGATTTCGAATTTTAGAGATTCATATTATTTGATATTAATTTGAGATATTAACAATATTAAATTACTTTTTACGCCACACTTTTATGGTTTTAATAATTCTTTTCATTTGTAGCAACGTGGATAATTATCAGTGCTTTAAAAAATTAGTTTTTTCGAAATTCGCTCTCCGGTATTTCCACATCTGATATAAAGAAACCTGAAGTGTCCTTCCAGAGTGCATGAAAAGACCTTTTGAGAACAAAATGAGACTATTTTTTCTCATTCAAGGTAAAGTAAATTACTAGAAGAAAATATTTATTTGGTTACTAATTTAAAATTTAATTTAATTTTTTACTTCCATAAAAATTTGAAGTTAAAATTTAGGAGTTTTAGTGAATAACGTTTTTTCTTATATATATATGTTTTTTTAGAGAGATATCACTTCCTAATCATTTTATAATCTTTTTGGGAGTACCTCTTAATGATCTTTGTGTAGTCTTGATCACAACTGCTTTTATAAATGAACTGAACGTGAATGGGTAAATGACCTGTAGCAAATATATAAAAATAAGTCTTTGACTGCGAGCTATTTTCTTTTATCATTGATGGTAAAACCGAGTCGGAATCAACGAGTAAGACGCCAAGTGAAGATTTATTACGCTATTTCTTTAACTCTGATTTAAGTCCCCTACTTTAAGCGCGCAGGACTGGCACTTTTGTCACTGCCTTTTCGTCATGGTCCTTTCGTGAAAGCTACTGTACATAAAACAGTGACGAAATACTCTGGAAACAAAAATTCATTCAATGGCTGTCCAAGTTTGTCAAGTATTAGAGCTTAATCAAAGGAATTAATGGTAAAACTTTGTTGAATCAATTCGTTTTACCAGTTATTGTACTTTTTGTAATCTAGAACTGTTACATTATTTTACTTCAGGGAACTTTACAATGCCACCATAAATTAAATAAAGTTAACCAATTTCTGCATACAGGGTGATAAAAAAACGTGTTCCCAAAAAATAGTTAAATATATATTTTTTTAGGAACAACTTTTTGGATCACCTTGTATATCCTAGTTTAAACCCTAAATGTTACATAATAACGGTGACTGTAACGATGAATTAACCTCAAAAAACTATCGACAATATTTCAAAATTGGTGATAATCTTTCAAATTTGTCAGTGTAGGTGAAATAATATTAAATTTAATGCGGCAATTTTAGTCTTCGCGCGAATCGCGTTCAAAGAAACGAAATCCTGCAAATTCAATTCACCTCTCACTCAGGTTCGATGCCTAAAATCCACTACACAAATGTTTTATCCTAAAAATTTAAAGAATTATGTTTATGCTTGCCCACACTCACTTTTACCAGTCATTATGTTCGTTAGACACAATGACCAATCGTTTTCATTGACCTGATAAATTTTTTCACTCATCCAACGACTTTTTAGTAATGAATTTTAGATGGATTAATTAAATTTTTACTATCCTCACTATATTCTTTTCTACATTATAATCTACTTCAAGACAATACATGTAGTTTTTAATTTTTTATCTAAGCTGTTAGACTTATTTACTTATTAACCTTCCTGACAGGCCACAATTTCTCCCTTTTTTACTTTTAATATTGTAAGAATAAGAAGAATATCAAGTTTACACCATATATATATATATATATATATATATATATATATATATATATATATATATATAGGTGACTATATGTACGATTTGAGCAACTAACAGTCTGTATCTTGTTTCACACATTCAGTCAAAGGCTGCTTTTTAAACCAACCCTTTTAAAACACCAAGCAAATTATACAAAGAGTTGACATAAGTAAATAGACACCACGATGACTGTCCTCAAAAACAAATAGCAAAGCTCATCAATGGAATGCCAGAACGAGTGTCAGCTTGACATAATGCAAAGGGAGGAAAGCAACACGAATCTAAATATATTCACAAAATCTGTTATTATTTATTGACTTTTATTATCATATCAAAAACTATGAAAAAAACCAAAGTTGTCTGTTTACTTTTGCCAACCCTCTGCACACTTTTTACCGAAATAACGAAATTTTAGCATGGAAACTTGTCATTACATTTGAAATTAAGGCATTTGAAATGCCAAATGCCGCGTTTCATCTTGTAAAGAAAATACGCCATTTCGATTCGCATTTAGAGCTGTAATTTGTACGCATTATATTTATTATTCTTTACTTGAAAGACAAGGCAGAAGGCAAGAGAAAGCAGAAATTAGAACATTTATGGAGAAGGAAGATCCTCTTCGCAAATTCTTCAACATTTACCTATAAAATTAAACCTTTTTCAACTCTAAAAACTGATAAATTTGGTGTGTGTGTGTGTGTGTGGGGGGGGGGGGGGTCTTTAGTATTTCACTAAACTTAATTACGTTTTTAATGGCTTTGATTTCCTTCTGTTTATTCAATGTTTTGGACTACCCTGTAAACCATGTTACACAAGCTTGTAAGCCAGAATTGTTTATTCATTGATATTGATTAATTTAAAGGGCAGGGCTATATTAATTTCCACAATTATAATGATGATATTTCTTTGTTTAAAATTGCAAACATTAATTTATATAACTTGGTTATTTATATATATATATATATATATATATATATATATATATATATATATATATATTTATATATATTTTTTTTTTTTTTTTTTTTTTTTTTTTGTCGCGGTGAAAGCAAACATCAAATTTCACTCATCGATTACTATTATTGTTATGGTTGTTGTTGTTTTATTGTTGATAGTAATTACAGGATTTATCCCCCATGCTTACACCCACAGGGATTATATGACAAAAAATAAGCTACAATTTAACGTGGAATCCGAACCATGGGTCTCTATATTATCTGAACGCATTGGACGGTCACCCATCCAACTACTGCCCAGACCCAATGTTGTTTAACTTCGCTGATCTTACGGGAAATGGTGTTACCACATATCCACAACGTAGTTTTCACTAAAAGTAGTTTACTAAGTTCATAGAAACTAAATATACTAAAGTAAATATTGAGAGAACACTATTAATGTATTTGTTGTCATATAAAATTAATCGATCTATAGACATATCATCTACGAGACAGTAGATGCCATACCCTGTCCTGCCCTTCCCTGCCCTGCCCTGTCCTAATTTAACTGTGAGTACAGTTAAATTAGAAGAGATCGATGACGCGTATTGTTAACGTTTTAAGTATAGGTCCAAAGATTAAGGAAATATTTGTTAATTAATTATAAACCAATGGCCTATAACTTACTAGTGTTGAAGATACTTTAACTACAGTAGTTCATTTTGCTTCGTATGCGAGTATTTTGTTTTGGTAATAAAACCTAAATTAGACGACTCTCCAATTTCTCATTTGCATTATATTAATTAATTAATCACTGTTATTTTTCTTTTGTTGAAGTAAAGGACATTACTTGAGGGTCTTCAAACTTTAAACCACAGAATACATCCCTCAGAAGATGCTACGAATCAACATTACACTGTTTACCAATTGCCTCAAAGTTTTTACGGAAACGTTTGGGGTTGGTTATTTCCTGCCATTTTAAAGGAGTTTACTCGTGTTGTGGTAGCAGTTTTAAACAAAACAGACGAACCCATTAAAAAATTCCTCTGCAAATTGTATAGAAATTCATTCCATTCAGAAAATCTTTAACAAATGTACACATTGATGTCACGTATCAATAAAGGGTCCCCCTTATAAGTACATTCGCACAAATTTAAAACTATCTTCTTGTTCTATACATACAAATTCTATTATTTTGACATAATTACTGCATTTATTATTGCATTTACGTTTTTTAACATTTATTATTATTACCTTTACACTAATAATAAATGTAAAAAAATGTAAATGCAATAATAAATGCAGTAATTATGTCAAAATAATAGAATCTGTATGTATAGAACAAGAAGATAGTTTTAAATTTGTGCGAATGTACTTATAAGCGGGACCCTTTAATAATAAAAATGCCCTGGGGTCGGGGGAACGGGGGTCACGTATCAAACTTAATCTTTTGAAGAAGAGTAACTGATTACAATCTGTCTTATTCGGATATATTATTTTATTCTGTAACATTTACTTAACCTTAGTAATTTCTGTAGCTTCGGCTTTACAGATATAGACATGTTGTTGACTACGCAAGCCGGTATGAGAAATAAAAATAGGATCTAGTTTTTCCAGATTTTAGGGTCCAAAATAATTATTTACGTTGACATTAACTTTATGATCACTGTTAGATAAGTATTGCTAACTGCAAACATTTTCCTCCGTACTAACAGCCAGACGAGTCATATGATAAGGGGACCTACACCTTAATGTCGAATCCAAACTACGGGTTGGTACATCAACTGAGCGCAGAGGACAGTCACCCATCCAGCTAATGAGCAAGCCCAATGTCGCTTGTTTTCGCTAATTTACCAGTAAGCGGTGTTGCAATATAGTCACTTCTTAACCTTATTGTTACCTGAAACCAACTTCCATGCACATATAATTAAATCTAACAATTACCCACGGTAAATACAGAAATCGCAAATATTATGCTAAACTATATTACCCATTTCATGAAGGCAATTACGTCTACAGTAAAGAAATATTTTGTTTAAATTTACATCAGTTGAAGCGATTAAAAAAATTGGAAATTTAACGAGACATTAACTCGGTATGAACCAAAATAATTGATATTCGACATAAATCCAGTGTTGTTATTACGAGTTTTATGAATTCACTAATTTTTTCATTGCTTTTCATTCATGTTTTAAATGATTTTTGTCTACGTTCCACATATTTTTATACTTTACGATTCAAAAGATTTTATCGCCAATCTTTTAACCTTTATTCAACCAAAAAAAATTACTGTCTTCAAAAATATGCAGTAATTTTACAGTTTGCGAGTAATATATTTTCCTTGTATTTACAGTTACATATATTATTATTATTATTATTATTATTATTTAATAACATCACTCATACGTAATAATAATAATGCATTAATTCAATAGTATATTTATTATCAGAATAAAAGGAGAAAAAATATTAATTAGAATTGATTAAAGGCGTGTTTATTTTTTTCAAAAATAAAACTCCTTTTCGCACCCTATTAACATACCGGTATATATACATATATATATATAAATATATATATATACACACTCGTATATGTATATACAGTATATATATATTTTTTAAAAGAAATCATTTTTGGAGGGAGGGAAATTAGCACCACTGCCGAGTAACACTATTATAAATATACAAAGAGCTCCATCTTTAGGTATTTGCACAGTACAAGGGTGTCAGTTTGCTGGCACATCAAACACTACAAGAGAGATGTATATAGATTCTCAGACTAAAATATGTATAACACTGGCTTAAGAAATACACTAAAACCACGAAGGGATACACACATGCATTTCAGATAGGGTTAAATAATACTGCGACAATTGTCGCATAAATAGCTAGCCAACCATCATAGGATGGGTAGAATTCATTCTCTATAATACAAATGAATGGTATTTTATAGATGTTTTTTTTATAATAAAATATAGTTTCATTCAACGATGGTTAATTTTCCAAAATTTCATCGTTTTGAAATGAAATAAATTTGTATTATCATTAGAATTATCGTACGTACCTTTGCTTGCGCCGTCTGGTCCTCTAAGTATGGTACACTCTTCTATGGTTCCGTATGGATGAAACAGTTGTCGCACTTCTTCTTCTGTTTGCTGCTTGCTAAGCATGCCCACAAACAGCTTTCGGTCTTCTGCAGGGCAGACGAAACACCTCTTTTAGATTTTACGCATCACCCGCAATTGTTTTCCTTTTTTCCAGATTTATTCACAGTCGCGACTTGAGTGTGTGTGTGTGTGCTCATGTCCAACGTCTCATTCTCTTAATCCGGCCTTAAAGACTTAGTTGCGAGCGATTGGCATTACCACTGGGTATGAAATCAAACTGGGATGCCCGCGATTCTAACGCGTTTCTTAACTGGCAACTAAAATAATCTTGTTATTAGATGTTGCCCATTGCTTCGAAACTGCAAAACTGCAAAACGAATGAGTTGAAACGCACAGAAACAGCAAACTTTACGCAGATCCTGATACCCTAATCGAGGGTATGAAATTAAATGAACTAAGTAAAAATTTGGACAAATGCTGAATACATGATCAAAAACTACAACTGAGTATACGATCTCAGTATTAACGTTGTTCATTTATTATAAGAACGGCACTTATTGAACGTTTGAATGAAATTTAGTTACAAAAAAAAAAAAGGCAGAATTAAATTCGTAATTTCCTTCTAGAATTTTACGCCTTTTTGACAATGGTGAAATTGCTTATTGTTTCGTGACTCAGAAACTCTTAGCTGAAATCAACTGAAAGAAACGTGTGGGTGGTGGGCTCAGTTTTCGGTTATATATATATATATATATATATATATATATATATATATAATTGAAATTTTCCGTCTAAAATTAATGCTAGCAGATATATAAAAAGCGGCCAAACCGCTCGCTCCACACACGCGTTTCCCGTCAACCTATTTCCATTTTTACACATCACCGTTCGTGACCGCATTTCACTTTTTTGAAAATGATTTAAGCTGAAAATGCGACGCGGAAATTACCTTAATTAATACGACAAACAATGACAGAAAAAAAATATGCGTATTTCAATTTTAATTCTCACTTGGAGAAACTTTTCAAAGAAGTTTTTAATTTCAAGATAAAATTACAGAATTCTCTCTCTTTCCTTCGCCCCAAATTGCTTTCGGAACAGACGCCATTCTATTCATTAACGAATCAATGAGAACACGTTGATTAAAAGTACTCTTATTTGCTTTGAATTCAATGTAACATTGACACTTTGACTATACTCGCTGTAACATTGACTCACCCGTGAGAGAACTACTCGCGATTTCGCCCTGCCTTGGACGCGTATGATTACATTCAAAGATCGGGAAGTCAAATAAACGTAAAACATTTATGAGAGAAAATACTGCAATTTGTGATTGCATTTTACTTCGTTTATCCACAAATATGAAACTGTCGCGATGCGCTCGACGACGTTTAGTGATGCAAATTACTTTCCGGAAGAAAGAATAAATCGTATATAAATAGAATGGAGTTCATTAATTTCTTCGCTCCTTTCGTCCAAACTGATTATTATAGAAGAAAATATTTATTTAAAGGCAAACTACAGTAATTTAATTAATTCATTTCGCGATATACATTAATTTTCACGATAATTAAAAAAATTTCATATTTGCTCATCATGAGGTCGCCAAAACGAAGAAACTAAACGTATGCCAACGCGAAAATGTACGCCACTATTATCACTTCTTCATCTAATATCAGAATGATATTTCGTGTAATCATTCTAACAAAGTTTGAAGAAAAAATAATATAAACACGCAAATCGTTATGTCACTGATGATAGTAATAACAACGATCGACATTCGTGTCAGGAAAAAATGCGTTTTACTTAAAAAATTGGATAAATTTATTAGCGGGTAAATATTAATTATATTTGAACAGTTGAAAGATAAGAAAACGAAAGAAATATACGCCAAACAAATCATATATATATATATATATATATATATATATATATATATATATATATATATATATATACAGGGTGTCTCAAAGTCAGTGTGCACCTATATATATCCTATATATGTATAGGTGCAGAGTAACTTTGGAGACAACGTGTATATATATATATGTTACGCCCAAACATCTAAATTGCTCAATGAGCGAAAAAAACAGCCACAACGCGTTGTGGATGCACCTAAGTGACCACACACCGATGTTAGATATTTTTTCACTTCATGGCCGTCCTCAAACAACCGCAACGCGTTATGGACGATTCGGATATGACCACAACGCGTCGTAGACGATTTGAAACGACCACACACCGATGTCTTTCATCAAACTCTATTTAAACACGATGTACATTGAAATGATATAAACACGACGTATATTTATCGACGTATTCACCGATTAAAAAGCAAAGTTAAACAGATATGCTAGAAAAAAGATAAAGTCCTTTAAAAAATTATTATCAATAATTTTCCCGTAGGTTTCGATTAATTTTAAACAACTTTAGAATGAGACGTAAATGTAAAAATTAACCAACTAGTTAGGTTAATTGAATGCCCGGTTAGGTCAACTGAGTGCCCAGTTAGGTCAACTGAGTGCCTGGTTAGATTGACTGAATGCCCGGTTAGGTTAATTGTACACCCTTGACGATTGGTTAGGTAAAGCCGTGATATTTTCGTTAGTTTTAACGAAAATATCACGACTTAACCTAACCAATCGTCAAGGGCGTACAGTTGACCTAACCGGGCATTCAATTAACCTAACCGGGCATTCAATTAACCTAACCGGGCATTCAATAATTTTCAAATCGTCCACAACGCGTTGTGGTTGTTTGAGAATGGCCATGAAGCGAAAAAATATCTAACATCGGTGTGTGGTCACTTTGGTGCATCCACAACGCGTTGTGGCTGCTGTTTCTTTCGCTCACTGATCGATTTCGATGTTTGGACGTAACATATATATATATATATATATATATATATATATAAGGTTGGATTGCCGGTTTATTACTGAATTCATTTCTATTTTCCCGATACGTAGCGTGGAAAACTGTTCCATTCGCTGTGTATAATAAAATTAAGTGAAACTAAAATAAAAGCGAAATACAGCTCGCAAAGCAAAATATTTTCGCAAATCCTTTTTTTTTTTTTTCGTGTTAACCCGAATGAATAAATTTTCATCTTGGCACCTCTCTCTAATTGAGTCTCTTGTGTAACCAATCAAGATGATCTTGTATGAACGTGTGTATATGTATATATATATACACCGTAAATAAATAATTTTCATTGGATATGAACGCTTTTGTTTGTATGTTATAAAATAGATGCTATTTCGTAACAAGTTTAAACAAATCGTGAGTTCCAATGTTTTCAGAATACTGTTGAATCGGTCCGAGAAAAATGTTGAATTTGCGTTGGGCCGACAAAGCCGCAATCCAGAGAGCTTGTCGTTTCGCATGATTGGCCTCCGTGCTAACAGACAGGGAAATTATATGACAGAAGAGACCTACAGCTTAACGTGAAGACCGAGCCACGGATCGCTACATCATTTGAACGCGCAAGACGGTCACCCATCCAGGTACTACCCAGCCCCAAAAACACTTAGCATCAATGAAGTTACGAGAGACGGTGTAAATCTAAAGTTACAACGTAGCCCATATGGGCAGAGTGCAGAGATTGATGGGTTTGCAAAAATAAGGAGTTTATTAATAATATAAAATGTAGTAGATTTGACATAAATGAAAAACATAAGTTAGATATGATATAAATTCCAAGTAGGCCTCAGATAAATCGCAAAAAAAGGGTACATGACTTCCTGCACGAAAACATCCAAACGGGTTTCAACGCGTTCTTACTGGAACACTTGACTTTTTTCTTGTTGAACCAAGATTTGATGAACTCATGGTGTGGCATCTCGTGACAATTTTCCCACAACCAATAAGGTGCGAGAAAATTGTCACGAGATGCCACACCATGAGTTCATCAAATCGTGCATTCGTAAATAATCTAAGTTTCATATAGTACTTGAAATAAATATGAAAATCATTTAATATTGTCAAACATGTCACATAAATTGATTAAATAATATAAAAGAGTTAGGAATTTGTAAAACTCATAACATAATGTATTTAATGTTGTTTGTAAATTCCAGGATCAAACGGTGAAAAAAGACAAAAGAACATGTTTTTCCAATGCGAGATGGAAACTCAAATTCTCGAATCTGGAGAAAGAGAGCGCATAAGAAGACTGGAAGGAAGTCGGCAATAGCCAAGCAGATGGAGAAGAGTAAACAATTCACGAGAATTAAAGATAAAGTTCGATCTCAGCTATTAAGATATATATATATATATATATATATATATATATATATATGCTAACGTGTTTTATACCCGATTGTGATTAGATATGGTTCAAGTAAAGCCCATAAGTGGAGTAGTGATATTTTACTAATAAACGAATGTGCTGGGACAAGCGATGTCATCAGCA
The DNA here is from genome assembly GCA_023014485.1 of Bathynomus jamesi. Taxonomy (NCBI): domain Eukaryota; kingdom Metazoa; phylum Arthropoda; class Malacostraca; order Isopoda; family Cirolanidae; genus Bathynomus; species Bathynomus jamesi. Next base: position 97,162 of record JAJOZX010003674.1, on the reverse strand, counting down.
AGTAACTAACCTAAAGTGTAATTGTATTGTTCCTAATGGGTGTGGTAACTTCCATTTATCTTTGTAATATAAATAGGTGTTTAGGGAAAAGTAAGTCCAACAGCAAATGAGGTCCGTGGTTAACATCCTGTAAATTGAAGGCCTACTCTCGTATGAGATGGGCTTGCCGTAGGTGCTGTTGTAATGCCGAAACGACACAACGCACCTACGTATGCTGAATTGTTGATAGGCCTAACCCATCTCGCTGCCAACTGTGTAATCATATAACCCAAGTAAAGTTCTCATTATTATTTCACAGATCTAAACGATTTATAGTCACAGTTAATGAATGGATTGAACCCTTTCATTGGTGGCAGCTGTGGAATTTGTGTTTATTCCCACGAACAGTCTCCGTAGTTTTTTGTTTGCATTGGTTGGATTGTAGAAGGGTATTGCCATCATCAGGCAACCACGGTAGAATCCTAAGGTAAGCTCTTGTAGTGTTTTAAGGGAACAAGAGAAACAATAGTTTTGCAAATTATATACTAAGCTTACACTCTTCATTTAGCAAATGATTTCGGAAAAAAGTAGACCTAAATTATTGAAGCTAATAATTTTATTATAAAAATTCTATAAAATTACTCGTCCAAATTCGTGAATACTGAGATCTTCGGTAGAATTAATAAAAACTTACTAAATTACATTGAAAACTACCTGTAATTTTTACCTGAATAGGGTGAATTAATTTTACCTAGGCCTAGTATAAGAAGTAAATAATAAAAGTAGGTGTGTGAATTTATTTTACCTATTATTGTGTATTTGTGTAAATAAGAACTATACTGACTAACAAAAATTAGTTTTCAGCAAGTGTTGTTGGGCCCATTGCCCAAACTGACGAAAGGTCAGTGCATCACTAAATTGGTACTTGTAGGTTATCTCCCCCCCCCCCCCCCCCCCACACCAATTTTGACAGAATATTTTCGTTAAAACTAACGAAAATATTACGACTTAACCTAACCAATTATCAAGGGCGTACAGTTGATCTATTAGTAAATAGTAAATACTATTCCAGAAACAAACAATGTTATAATTAAGACTAGATCAACTGTACGCCCTTGATAATTGGTTAGGTTAAGTCGTGATATTTTCGTTAGTTTTAACAAAAATATTCTGTCAAAATTGGTGCGGGGGAGATAACTTACAAGTACCACTAAATTTTTCGACAATTTCGACAAATGCAGTATAGTAAAAAATTAGAATGGTGAACACAAATTGGCGATAGTACAGTTGTTGGGAGAAGGCCAAGTTAAATATTATTTGTCCACCCGAAATGATTTGGATAGTTTTAAAAAGTTTAAGGAAGTAGTCATTGATAAATTTCAAACTCCGACTACCGAACACTCCGTCTTCCGGGAGTTAATCAATTTAAAACAAGGTCAACTCTGTGTTAATGAATTTTTCATAAAAAATTTAAACTTTAGGTAAGGAATTAGTGAAAGGAGGCCACAATACCACCACGAAAAACTGTAGTTCGTTGCTGTTGTCGATGTTTCTGGCTGGTCTCCGTTTGAGTGTCGAAACCGCGTCAGTGACGCATGATTTTAAAACATTGGACAGACAGTTGCCATGGTGATGAGAGGAACATTTGGATGAGGAAACTTACTTAGCTAAAAGAAGATAAGGTTAATAAATCTTAATGAAGATAGTCGACCCCGAACTGGACCCATTGGGCAGAATACACAACGGAAACTGAAACCGAAATAGGGCTCAAACGTAGAATGACCGCCCATCTCCGTTTTGTGTATCCTATAGGGCCTACACATACACTACCGGCGAATGTGTATTTTCGTTGTGCACATCCCGGATACAGACGAAAGAATTACCCGGCTAGTTTCGTAATGCACGAAATAATAATTACAATAATAATCTGCACCCCAATTCGAATACAGAATAAAGCGTTGCACCAAGGGAACTCGATGAAATTTCTATGAACCCTTGTATGACGTCAGAGGTACAACCTCTTAATATTTCTGGTAATTTTCACGAAAATCAAAAAATTAATGTCACGTTGGCCAACCCAATAAATGGTACCATTGTAAGAACTGCATACCCTCGGTAAAACTGCGCATAACTGACAAATTATCCGTAGTGTTTATCGACTCAGGAAACTCGATTAGTTTAATTAAATCCAATTTCGCTGAACATTTGATGTCAAAATTTAACTTTAAATTTTAACCATATAATTCGATTGTAACTAGTGTTTCAGGGGAGCCTATTGAAATTTTTGGCACTTTAACATTAAAAATTAAAATGGGAAAGGGTAATTTATTCCACAGATTTATTGTAGCGGACTTTGACTCATTTCTGGGTAGTTTTTTAATTGGTACTGACTTCCTAAATCGAGTAAATTCGAGTATTTGTTTTACGAAAACTGGAGGTCGACGAATAATCGGTACATGTAAATATCCCTTTTGTGGTATGATCAAGAATAGTAATTTTAATTCATTCACAGTAAATAAGAACCATGCAAAAGATTATTCGGTGCTACTGTAGTATGCGGTCTACCTACGATTGGTTAGGTTTAATCATGATATTTTCGTTAAAACTAACGAAAATATCATGACTAAACCTAACCAATCGTGAAGGGCGATTGACAATGGGATGTAAACAAACAATTAGTAAACAAGATAAGAAGCTATAATTAAAAGGTAGACCGCCGAATCGTAGGTAGACCGCATACTACAGTAGCACCGATTATTCTACAGTGTAGTATTAAGGTGAAATTGACCAACAAAATTAAATAATTCCGGCGAATAGTGGTGCAATATATTTTGGGAAAGCTAACGCGACTAATTCTACCAATACTGATTTTATTTTTGTAAATAATGAAAATATGGTAAATAAGTTAGGATTAAGGATTGTCACTGCTATCGTGAGAGCCGAAAAGGGACTAGTCCTCATCTCGATGGTAAATTATTTAAATAAAGAGGCAATTTTAACCCATAACGGCATAATTGGAGAATTACAGTCCGTGGTAGAGGAGACTGAGGATGAACCCAGTTTTGAACAACGGGATTTAGAGGAACTAATTTCAAAATTATACTTGTTACATTTAGAAATCGATCATCGGGACAAAGTAATGGAAGTTTTACATTAAAACCGAGCGAGTTTTTCCTCGCTGCATCACCCGATAGACCTAATGAAAAGTGTGGTGCACCAAATTCATACTGGTGATCACCCCCCGATTAGGACCACACAATGGAGACTACCACAGTCGACAAAAGACGCGATCGAAGAACAAGTTAAAACCATGTTAGACCAAATCGTTATCGAACCTTGTATTATTAGTTAATAAACCCGAAGGTAGTTGGCGCTTTTGCGTTGATTATCGCAATTTAAATAAAATAGCAAGAAAGGAGCAGTTCCCAATTCTACGTATCGATGAGACGCTCGATGCATTTAGGGGTAGTGCATTCTTTTCCACCTTTGATACCAAATCGGGTTATTGGCAAATTACGATCGACGAAAAAGACCGCAATAGGACCACATTTATGACCTCATCATGTACGTATCGTTCCTCACGTATGCCATTCGGACTGACATCGGCTCCGTTTTGTTTTCAACTGCTATTAATGACATGCTGATTGGGGCATTGGGAAAGTATGCTTTGGCATACATTGATGACATAGTGGTTTGTTCAAAAACTTTTGAAAAACATTTGGACCAAGTCGCGAAAATACTCGATTTAGTGCGAGAAGTGGGATTAAAACTGAATTTACAAAAATGGCAATTTGTTGAACCAATGATTAAATACTTAGGCTACAAAGTCGACGCACAGGGAGTACATCTGGGCCCTGATAAAGTTTCCGCGATCGACGCATTTCCGGTTTCGACTAAGATCAGAGAAATTAGGCAGTTCTAAGGAATGGTAGGCTATTACAGACGTTTCATAGGAAATTTCTCCCTGTAGCTGCCCCTTTGACGAACCTCATACGGGCGCTTCTAATTCTGCAAATGGGGACGTTTTAATGCAGACTATTGATGAAGTAGAAAAACCCATTTCGCATTTTCCTCGAAAGTTACACGGGGCCCTGATGAATTATACAGTGACGGAGAAAGAGGCCTATGCTATCACTGAATCCATCAAAAACTTTTCCCATTACGTGTATGAACGTCATTTCACTATCATCACCGATCAGGCCCCATTCCGTTATATTTTCCAATGCCGAAATAACGTTCCTCGAATTACAAGATGGGTTCTACTCTTCTCAGAATATTGTTTTGACATACAGCACAAGTCAGGGGAGGAACATCATGTCCCTGACCCTTTGTCGCGAAATCCTTTCCAAACGTTAGTTACTCAAATACAGGGACAGGGGAAAGCCAAAAAGGCCCGAAACGTACAAAACGTCGACGTCAGTAAAATATGCTCAAGTAAAAACGTGCGCGAGAAACAATTGGCAGAGCTTCACTGGACCAATATAATACCGTATTTGGAAGGAGGAGACGCCACGATAACACCATCCCGTACCACGTTCGAAAACTTTGTTTTGGATAACAATTATTTATTTTATATAACACACTCCAACGATTCCAAACTGAAGGCGCCGCGACAGCGTCTTGCGTTCCCAGCTAGTCTTGTAGATGAATCATTGAAACTGTCACACGATTCGAAGTTAAATACTTACGCGGAGTTTGTAAAAACTTTGTTCCGAAGTAGGGAGTGTTTCTCTTGGACTAACCAGGCTACTACCATCAAGAATTACTGTCAAACGTGCCTTCTTTGTCAGAAAAGGAAGGTGGAAAGATTAAATACTGCCCCATTAGAAATATTCCCATCCATCAGTAGACCCTTAGAACGCCTGGGACTTGACTTAATTGGTGAACTTACTCCTACTTACTCAGGTATATACTCGTGATTGTGGCTCATTTTACACGATATGTAGAAGCGATTCCGTTACAAAACAAACGTGCAGAGACTGTCGCTGATGGGTTGTTTTCGTAGATCTGTCAAAATGGTTGTATGGACGAAATAGTGAATGATCGTGGGTCGAAAAACGTGTCAAGCACTTTCCAAGAAGTGTGTAAATATTTGCATATACTGTAAAATCCTCACTGACACCAGCTTATCACCCGGAATCCGACGGAATTACAGAACGATTTAATCGGAGTATGACGGAGAAACTCCACCTTTTAACCGAAGGGAACCCCCATTCATGGGACCTACAACTGAAGTAGGTCATTCTCTGCTTGAATACTTCGTGCTAACGGTCAGTCAAAGATATTCCGTTTTACTTGTTTCCCGCACGTGATTTTTTTTATGTAGGAAGGAAGGAACAAGGGCAAATGCCCGCAAAAAGCGCCCCTCCCATAGAAGAAGGAGCCAAAATCAAGGTCCGGAGTTTTCGAGATGCCTAGACACTTTGCGTTTGAAAGATGGGAGGTCATAGACAGGAGAAAAGATTGATTGAGGAAGATTGCAGCCTGCCACATTCCGATCTGCTCCAGAATCGGGTTCTGGATTACTCCAATGGAGATAGATTTTCGGCAGAGGCACGAACGCGATTGCAGCATGCTTTTCAACAGCCGCAGAAGCACTCTGAAGAGGCTCACGAAGAAACTGAGAGGTATTACAAGCGGTGTCAGGATACTTCGGAGATTCTGGAAGGTGATATGGTTTTTTTGCGAAATGAGACTAAAACTGGACCAAGTATGCAGAAGTGGAATGTCCGCTGGAAGGACTTTATCGAGTTATCCGAGTGTTGAGCCCTCACGATGTACAAATTAAGGGAATATATACCGATCGGAAAATTCAGACCGTCCACATTTACCGACTGAAGAAGGCCTGGCTACCAAGGGAAACTTTTCAGGTAATCGAGGACCCTCCTCTGGTGGAGAAGGACGAGAACACGGCTGAGATAGCAGAAACCCAACCCGACAACGCTGTGCAAGAATACCCGTCATGGAACAATTGGCTACCCAACAGACAACGAGCGAGTGGAAACCAAGGCGAAGGAATGGAACAACCAAGAGTGCCAGAACCCCAATACACTTTGCGTTCGCGAGGTCCAATATCTGACGAAGAATGGGCTCAAAGTAAGACTTTAGAGAGAAGAAAACAGTAATGAGAAAAGGGTTAAAATTGTTTTGTAAGTGAACATCTTTAAGAGTGTACGGTGAATACCAAATGTTAACGTAATACAGTTTAAATGGTAGTTTTCTGTTTCTTGTTAATTGGTAAAAAGTAATATTACAGGTAGACAACTGGTTATATGGGTTTTATGGGGGAAATCTCTGTAATACATAAAATCAATTCTTGTTCCTTTCGGAAGTGTCCAGGAACTCGCTGTCAAGGGATTCCAACTGTGATTTACCACCTAATATTTGTGTGCAACATATTAGACAAGCAAATTAACATTGTATTAAGGTCATATGGTTAGAAAATATAACTCATGATTTCTCAGGATAAAATGTAATCCTTGTTTAACAAATGTATTCTATTTTCAGCATCTCGGTTCTCAAAGTGATTGTAAAATTAATATGGAAGAAAAACTACTACTTAAAATTTAATTAGATAATTATTAATTTTTTTTTTAGGAGAGGTTAATGTTGAGTTTGCAAAAATAAGGAGTTTATTAATAATATAAAATGTCGTAGAATTTTGGGATCACCCGAAGATCAGGACCCCAGCCTTCGTTAGTCAGCCTTATAAGGCTAACTAACGAAAATATCACGACTTGACCTAACCAATCGTTAGGTCAACTGTACGCCCTTGACGATTGGTTAGGTTAAGTCGTGATATTTTCGTTAGTTAGCCTTGTAAGGCTAACTAAAGAAGGCTGGGAGCCCTGATCTTCAGGTGATCCGAATTTTGACATAAATTAAAAATCATGAGTTAGATATGATATAAATTCCCAGTAGGTCTCAGATAAATCGCAAAAAGAGGATACGTGACTTCCTGCACGAAAACATCCAAAGAGGTCTCAACGTGTTCTTACTGGAACACTTGACCTTTTTCTTGTTCAACCAATGGGGTGTGGGAAAATTGATCACGTGATGCCACACCATGAGTTCATCAAATCATATATTCGTAAACAGTCTTAGTGTTCAAATAGTACTTGAAATAAATATGAAAATCATTTAATATTGTCAAACACGTCACATCAATTAATTAAATAATATAAAACAGTTAGGAATTTGTAAAACTCATAATGTAATTAATGTGTTTAAAGTTGTTTGTAAGTTCCAGGATGAAACGGGAAAATAGACGAAAGAACATATTTTTCCAATGCGAGGTGAAAACATGAATTCTCGAGGATGGAGAGAGAAAGAAAGTGTACAAGAAGACCGGAAGGAAGTCGGTAACAGCTAAGTAGACGGAGAAGAGTAGAGGTAAATAATCAAACATTTTCCCGGAAAATTCACGGGAATTTCCGAGGGAGTTAATGATAAATTAAATCTAAGCCAATTAAGATACTGCATATATATACATATTTTTTTCCTTACCGTTTAATACCTGTGACTTAAGTACATAATAACATATTTCTAACGACGTGTTTCGTACCCGATTGTGACTTAGATGTGGTTCAAGTAAAACCCATAAGTGGAGTAGTGATATTTTACAAACAAACGAATGTGGTTGGGACCAGCGACGTCGTCATCAAGTAGCTAACCTAAAGTGTAGTTGTACTGTTCCCCTTGAGTGCGGTAACTTCCCTTTATCTTAGTAATATAAATCAGTGTTTAGAGAAAGGTACGTTCCTGACCGAAAGAGGGACGTAGTTAACACCCTGTAAACTGAAGGCGTACTCTCGTATGAGATGGGCTTGCCGTAGGTGCTGTCGTAATGCCGAAACGATACAACTCATTCACGTATGCTGATAAGCCTAACCCATCTCGGCTGCGAAATCAGCTGGCTATCGCTACCAATTCCGTAATTGTATAACCCGAGTAAAGTCCTCATTATTATTTCACAGATCTAAAAGATTATAGTCAAAATTAATGAATGAATAGAACCCTTGAAAATGAAAACTCAAGTTAGATAAGAACGTTTTGCGACGCAAGATTATTATTAACACGTTCAATAACATCAGAACATCCTTACGGTGAACTTAAACTGAAAATCGCAGAATGACGCGTTTGATGTTACTTTTGCGAAAAGTTTTGAACCATTTCAATCTTGATAAACTTCATTTATTTTGAAAAACCTCCGTATTTTCAGCCTTCGAAAGTCTTCTTCAAGCAATTATGAGAGAAACTTGAAAAATATTTATTGCAGAATCAACATTTCAGTTTTAAAAAAAATAAAAGTTATAGTTTAAAATTGGTGATTTTAACAACTGGTGAGTTATTTTTAGTACAGTTCATTAAATCTGAGTCACATAAAGCCAAAGAAACAAACTTCAAACGTACATATTTATAACGGGAATTATATGCATTCGTAAACAGCTCCCAAATCGTACATGAAGAGATAATAAATAATAAATAAATAAATATATTATATATAATATATATATATATATATATATATATATATAATATTTAGGAGAAATCCAATGACAAGGAGGAATGTAAATGCCATGAAAAGTCTTCTTTAATGCGCAACGTTTCGAGCAATACGCTCATCATCAGGCTAGATAATAACAATATGAAATTAGAATCAATAAATAAATGTGAACAAGACAAAATAATTTCTATAAAAAGACTAAAAGAAGAGGGTTAAATTCAAAGTTATAAAAATTTACATATAAAATTACAAGAAATTTAAAAGCTATTTTTAAATTACATATAGTAAATTTGAAATTAGTACACTGGAATAATTAACACTAATACAATGGAATAATTAACACTACGAACCTTTCAATGCTGGTTCCGAGGCACGAGTAATTTAAAACAAAACAAAACAGGAAACAAGCTCGTGCCTCGGAACCAGCATTGAAAGGTTCGTAGTGTTAATTATTCCATTGTATTAGTGTTAATTATTCCAGTGTACTAATTTCAAATTTACTATATGTAATTTAAAAATAGCTTTTAAATTTCTTGTAATTTTATATGTAAATTTTTATAACTTTGAATTTCCCTCTTCTTTTAGTCTTTTTATAGAAATTATTTTGTCTTGTTCACATTTATTTATTGATTCTAATTTCATATTGTTATTATCTAGCCTGATGATGAGCGTATTGCTCGAAACGTTGCGCATTAAAGAAGACTTTCATGGCATTTACATTCCTCCTTGTCATTGGATTTCTCCTAAATATTAAATTGAAGCTTTGTAGAAGCAAACCGCATGACTATATATATATATATATATATATATATATATATATATATATATATATATATAATATATATATATATATATATATGGCAAAAAGTCACAATAATTGCGCGAAATTAATTAATCTCCTAACTTATTATACGAAAAGCTTGTTATTTTACTGTAGGGGGGTGTAATATATATATATATTAAAGATAAAAATTTGTTTTGGAGGGCGAGCAATTATATTTCTTTTATGCAATGTTTTCCCAGCTCTGAGCAACGAACTTCATGGAAAAAATTGAGGTTTTCAGGCTAAAATTAAAAATAAAACGTGAATATAGTAAACAAGAATTGGGGTTGCAAGTAGATAGGACAAATTGAAAGTAGTCGCAGTTTGAAAGTTTTTGCTTACTACTGCAGCCATGCAATGAGGCAAGCGCAGTACAAATTATAAATAAATCGTGAGTTACCCTTTTATTTATCATTTATCCTCCAATACATCCATTAATTGAATGATAAAATTCTTTTCCACTTATTCCATTGACAGTTTTGCTCAAACACGTTTCCATGTCCGCCCTTTTCACACCAAGAAATGGGACGTTTAGTAAATGTCATAAATGTTTTATTAACGTTTCATAAACATTTATGACATATACCAAATGTCCCATTTCTCGCTGGGCTCCTTATACACATCCATTTATCAGTTGTCTCTCTCTATCCTTAAAAGCGTCACAACTTTTTACGTTTTCACAAATTTACATCGACAAGAGAGCGCTTTGTCTAAGTTTGCGGATCGAAAATTTGAGCCCTTTTTACTCAACATCTTCGTGACTGCGAGATCATCTTTTGTGACAACAGCGAAGGTTCAGAAAGCTCTTCATACCTGAAGGCAGACGAATATATTGATTTTTTTTTTTTTTTTATGAAAACTGTGGGTAAAAAGTCCGCATGCCAGTTCGAATGATGATCGCTCGCGTCGTTTTAGGAGAATTTCAAAGAATATTGTTGAAGAATTTGAGGCACTTTAGAATTCTTATTCCGAATGAATTGGAATTCTCACATTGGCAGATAAAACGCTGCATGGTTATTAAAGCATCTAATTTTTGCGCATCGGCATTACTTCGTTCTCTACAGCATTTAGTATTCCAGTGACCAAAACTGCACGTAGCTAATACCTTCGTAAAAGTTTATCATTTTATATGAAATCTGGTGTGTATCTGTGGCGTCTGATGTGACCAGAGGAAAATAAGTAAAGTTCATCGTATTTTAACTTTATTTCTGTCTAAACAGTCATGTATGTCTTAATACTGGCGATAATTAAATGCAACACAATTATTCACGTCCACATACTCATACACACGTACATACATACATACATACATACATACATACACACATACACACACACATACATACATACATAAATACGTTTCTCGTGTTGTATCTCAATTCTCGTTCAACTGCTCGTGTACCTGGACCCCTTCCGCTTCCACTCTTCAAATCCATCTTCTGTCCTTCCAACACCTTGTGCACCCTTATTATTCAAATTTTTTTATTTTTTTTTTTTACTTTCTTCTTCGAACCTGTTTGGAAAATTTCACTCCCATTTTATTATTTCTTCTTTTTCTATTATATTTTATTAAAAAGCTCTCAGATTCTGCAGCTAACATAAGTAAATATAAGCGCCCGTAGCTCAGGAATTAACACTGTTTCCTCGTAAGCGAAGTGAATACAGTGAGATCGGGAGTTCAACCCCGATGATGCTGGTAACGATAATCCGGGAGTTAGCGCAATGGGTCGCGTATGTTGGCCTGAGCGCTGTGCCAGTTTCTGGCTCTTCTGATTGATTATTATTAGTCATTCATAAATAAATGTTTGTCTCTCTTCTCCTTCTTCTTCTTCTTTATCCGAGTAAGGAATACTTTTCACGAGTTTAGCCTTCTACAACGCGCAAGTCCCTTTAACTTTTCTTAATTATCTAACTTATCACGACTGTATTCGTACTTTTAACCTTTGTGTTCATGCTCTCGCGCATTCCCCGTGTTTTTCATGAAATGGAACCATATACTCCAAAAACTATGTAGTTATTTTGACCGAAATTGGTGTGAAATAAGCTCCAATCCATTAAGAAGTTATGATTACCACATAACTTGTAATTCTGAAAATAAAGTCCAAAAATGTCATTATTTTCAAAATTAGCGAAAGAACGTGGTAATTTTGACTATTTATAATGGATCAGAGATTATTTCACATCAATTTCTGTTAAAAACGTAAGCAATTTTTAGAGTGAAGAAAGCGGCACGTAAATTCTATTTAAGCGCAATGAAGTAGAGAAACCCTATCTTCTAACGAGAACTTAGTTATACGAACGTAACGACTTACATGAGGAAAATTGAGGAAACTAAAAACAAGATGATGAAGCAGGTGGACAGAAAATGAAGAGGACGATGTGATACGAATATAAAGTCTTCAAATCCCAGTCACATACGAAGACGAACAATAGAAATTGAAGTGCTCCGTTATATTCACTGAATGAGAATTTATTTCCACGGTATCAACAAATTACAGATACGGAAAATGAATTAATAATGCAGCCTTTTTATTAAATTTTATACGTTGGAAAATTTTACCCCGTTTTTTTTGATAATTTTAAAATCGGGATGGGTTTTTTTATTGAATTTTATATCGTTCGCGTATATAGTAAATCACCCCTAAAAATTTAAGATTCCATAGTTAAGTTTTGGTATATTTGGAATAAAAGTTAGAAATAAAAGGGGGGATGGGAGGGGGGATGAGAGGGGGGGAGAGGAGGCGTTACCGTCAATGAAACATAATGTGCATTTTGTATCCATGATATTTTCAAGTTTCTAAACTGGAGGTAGCGCTAATTTTAATCGCGAATCAATACAGGGTAGTCCAAAAGTCACGATCGGGTGAAATATACTTTTTTACTTTACTATTTTTACAATTTGATTTTTAAGAAGTACAAACCTTAAACATCAACAATATCTGTAAACAGAGCGTTGACAAAAGTAAATAGACACCACGATGATTGTCCTCAAGAACAAATGGCAAAGTTCATCAATGGAATGCCAGAATGTGTATCAGCTTTACATAATGGAACGGGGAAAGCAACACGATTCTAAATATATTCATTCAATAAATCTGTTATTATTTATTGCCTTTTATTATCAAATAAAAAACTATGAAAAAATCAAAAGGTGTCTATTTACTTCTGTCAACCCTCTGTAGATTTCATCATGAATACCAACAGGTTTAAACTTGCAAGTTTGCTTCGTTACAAGATATCTTAGAACGAAACCGACCCGACCATGACTTTTGAACCACTCTGTATATTATCCTCAGATTGAGGATTTGTTCATATCTTGAAGAATATAAATACTTCTACAACTTCTCTACAACTTCTACAACTTCTGCATACTTCTCCAACTGTGATAATGGAGAAAAATATATTGTTCGTTCTACAAAATTAAATTATTTTTTTTTTCAAATTGGATGAGCAAATTAGCTTCATCTTCGTCTAATGAAAGACCATTTTTATGGTCTTTGAATAGAGTCTTAGTCTGAAGGAGTTCTTCCCTTTTCTGGCGTATTTAATATATGAAGATTTCTTGCAAAATTTAATATAGACGCAGCGTTTAAGGATCAATAATGTGACCCACTAAAATTTCTTCATTCAAAATGAGTTTCAAATTTGTGAGTGCAATAGTGTTTTACAGACACAGACACGCATACACACACGCATACACACATACACACGTATACACATATATTTATATATACAGTGGCTCTCATAACTATTCGTACAAAGAAATATTTAAGTAATATTCGTCCTTATCTTTTGTATCCATGCGTAAGATAGTTATGAAAAGCTTACGCTCGTTTGGAATAATCTAACAAATAAAAAAAATTAGTTTAACTCCAACATAAAATGAAACACATCAAAGATTTTGAGGAAAATAAAAAAAAAAAAGTCAAAAGGCAAAAGTTTTCGTACATTTATTTAAAAAATTATTTAACACCTTTTGTGTCCCCGTTTTGCTTAAATGACTTTAATGACTCGTTTTGGGTATTTTTCTGCAAGGGTTCGACATCTCCCAGTATAAATTTTAGCCTATTCTTCTAAAGAAAATTGTTGCAATTCATTCAGATTCGAAGGGTTTATCTTGCGGACAACTTTTTTATTTTTTCAAATCAAACCATAATTTTTTGACTAAATTGCGATCTGGGCTTTAACTGGGCTACTCGAGAAGCTTGAAATTCTTTTGTTGAAACCATTTCATGGTGCTCCTACTTTTATGTTTTGGATCATTATCTTGTTGCAGTACCCAATTACGACCCATTCGCAACTCCCGAACTGAAAGCAATACATTTTCTTCTAAAACAGTGGTTTTAACCTTTTTCAAGCTGCGACCCAAATTCTGGTCGCGGGGCTAGCTCGGCGACCCATGCCTTCAAACAGTTCACTTGTAATAGATAATAAAATAAATAATTAATGGAAAAAGGATTAGGGATAACTAACATAGGGATAAATGTAAAAACTTCAATTTTTTACGTGGAGGTCGAAATGTGACAATAAACATAGGGATAACATAAATAAATGATAACATAAATGATAACATAAACGATAAGTGACAATTTAATGACCCAATCATAATGGCTTGGCGACCCAATTTTGGGTCGCGATCCAGGGATTAAGAACCACTGTTCTAAAAGTTTCTGATATTTCTTCGAATTCATGATTCCATTGATGACAAAAAAGCTTTCCTGGACCAGAAGCACTAAAGTATCCCCCAAAAAGCAAACTACTACCTCCGTGTTCAACTGCAGGAAGGATGTTTTTTCTTGAATGCAGTATTTGATTTTCGCCAAACATACCGTTGCTCGTTGTTCCCGAATAATTCATTTTTGGTCTCGTCTGTCCAAGGAACTTTCTTCTAGAATGTAAATCCATCATTTTGATGATCCTTGGCGTACTTTAAACGAGCTTCTTTGTGCACTTTTCGTAGCAGAGTTTTTCTTCATGCAACTCTTCCATGCAGACCATTTTTTCTCAATGTACGACGTACAGTAGAGGGATATACATAGATCTTAGTCTTAATGTTTGGCAAATATCACCTACAGTCGTTCGTGGATATGCAGCAGCAGCAGCCGTTCTTTCAATCCGTCTTGGTATAAGTTCTGAAATCTTGCTTCAGAAATCCTTAATAAAAGATCGTTCACACCTTCTTTGAGTTTTGATTGTTCCAAAGCCTTTCCATTTCATTATAACTGGAGCAACCGTCGAAAATGGAATTCGAAGTTCTTCTCCCGCAGTATTATCCTATAACTCTTTCCAGACTCGTGTGCAGCAATAGCAAATCTCTTAAGAACTGCAGACAACTCTCTACCACGACGACCCAT
>JAJOZX010003674.1:40000-77500 GCA_023014485.1 Bathynomus jamesi | reverse complement strand
GTAAAGGGGTTTAAAATTATTTATCTCTATAGTAAGCTTATGTAAATTTGCACGTTTGAATTAACTTTTCAATAATGACAGCGAAGATTATATACTATAAGGATAGCTCTAACTTAAGCTCTTCTAGAAGACAATGGAACGAAGCTCGTGGGAGAATGAAAACAAAAAGCTTATCACACACACTCAAGTGCAGACGACAAAGAGGTAAAAATAAATTATCTTTTTACCTGTAGATGAGGCCACCGTTTCTGTAAAAGATAAAAGTACATTTAAAGTACATTATCAAACATACTTCTACATATATAGATAAATATATGGCTTAAAATTATTATACTAAAATTAAAATGTCTATTTAGTACCTTTAAAAAATGCTTAACAAACTTTCAAAGTGTTTTACTAACCATGCACTTATATTTAGCATTTACCAAATAGGCCTACTTCTATTTACTAAAAATTCTAAATCAAATGGTACATACTACTCTCATGTAAAGCACATCTTTTTGCATGTGCATGGTCTATTCAGCAGTCGTATCAAACGTGTTTATGTTCATGTAAAAAACTTCACTTTTTTCTACGTGAAGGTCAAAATATGATAATTAAAACCCACTCTAATAGACAAAGTTTATTTCCACAACAGTTTCGATGCCCACTGGCATCCTCTTCGGGTGGATACAGAAAAACGAATCTGCATTCAACCGAAGAGGATGCCAGTGGGCATCGAAACTGTTGTGGAAATAAACTCTGTCTATTAGAGTGGGTTTTAATTATCGTGTTTATGTTCATTAATGTTCAATAAAAACATGGTCGTGTGGTTTGGAGTGTGAAATAAATTTTGGGAGTGAACTAAATAATTAAAATAACTTGTTCATAATCCCTTTAACCTCTGCTGACAATATCAAATTTTTAGAGTTAGGAAGAAAAGTTAATGAAAGTAGGCCTGAATGACCACAAGTCCATCGACCACCCAAGACAAGTTGGGTGATCACATGGCATATTCACAACGACAAAACGGTCTTATTACCGAGGAACGTATGATTCTACGCGAGTAATCGCGATCCAACTTAAGTGTTAACGGGGTAAGAGGTTATACTTTGTGCTCTTGTGGAGTTTTCATTTGGATTTCAAGTGTAACCAGTTAATTCTTGAGATCATGAGATAAAACAATCTAGAACGCTTATAAAAACCTTCCAGAGAAATCTGAAAGGCAAATTTATGAACTCATACAAACCATAACACCGTATCTCCTTTTATATCTCAATAATAATAATAATAAATTAACCTACAGTATATTCCTATAGAGGAAACCAAAAATAATAAAAATAATAATGAAAGATAAAATTAATATGTATAAGGTCAAGTTATCAGAGTCTGTCAAGATATTCAATTAGCGAAGTATTCAATATTTAGTTTCTTATATCATGAGAAAAAAAATGGGCAATCCTACCTGAATATATATCTGTATATATACGTGTAAATTTGTACCTGACACTTGCTACAGATAATCTTTATTATTATTATTATTATTATTATTATTATTATTATTATCTTAAAATATAGGTTATAATCCTTGTATTGCTATATAAATTTCTGTCAAATTAAGGACTACACTTAAATCCAGCTACCTACATAATTATAGGTGACGACAAATAACCAACGTCTTGTATATGATAGCACGACTGGTCAGGAAAGATTATTGGTTTATAATATATATATATATATATATATATATATATATATATATATATATATGTGTGTGTGTTTGTGTGTGTGTATATATATATATATATATATATATATATTATATATATATATATAATATATATATATATATAATATATATATATATATATCATCGAGGGGGTCAATGAATATCAAAGATTTCAGAATGCCTGTTGATTTGGTGAAATCAGGTGGGATTTCATCATTTTGTTGAAATTTAAAATTTTTTTCTTTCATCGTATATACAAACAATTAGATTCATTCGCAATGCGGGTTCATCATTTAGTTGTACCAAAGCCAATATCCTCCTATTCCATCATTAAACGCAGTGAATAGCAAAGAGCGCGATCTAAGTTTTAAACATCTTATTTATAAAGGATTTATCTTATTTGTCTTATTTATAAATATCTTATTCATAAAGGATTTATCTTATTTGTCTTATTTATAAATATCTTATTCATAAAGGATTTATCTTATTTGTCTTATTTATAAATATCTTATTTATAAAGGATACGAAAATAATATTTTTCTTATGTTGGACAACAACACCAACAATAAAGATGACAACTTTTTAAACTAAATGAACAACAAGCATGCACGTATAAAATTCACTAAAGAAGAAAACAGTCATTTATAACCTTTGTTTTCGATATTCTAACTTCTGCACGCACTAATAACTTTCATACATTTCAGTACAGAAACCCAATTAACGCGGAACTGTTTCTCACTTTTCAAGTTCAAAGACTTTTTGTATACACCGAGCATATTAGAATGCATGAAGATATGTTTCCTCTTTTCATATTATATATATATATATATACACGGGATGAATTTCACAATTAAACATGTGAAATGAATGAATGATACAAACCCTCAAGGAAAAAGAAAAATGATTCCGAGGCCTTTCGTGTATTCAGAAGTACACCTCGTCAGGGAATTCCCTGACGAGGTGTACTTCTTAATACACGAAAGACCTTGGAATAAGTTTTCTTTTTCCTTGTGGATTCGTATCATATATATATATATATATATATATAGAGAGAGAGAGAGAGAGAGAGAGAGAGAGAGAGAGAGAGAGAGAGAGAGAGAGAGTGCTCGTGTTTTCACATTAAGGGTACTCAAAGAAGAGAACGAGAAAAAACAACTCAAACCCTAAATAGAAGAAATAATAACAGTGGCAATGAAGTACATTTTTTAGAAGAAATGAGAACGATAAAAGCAAAACCGTCCCTTCTAATAAAAAAAGACCGAACTTCGCAGATATATGTACCCCAGCGTTACATACATCACCCTCCTATCCAAAACCACCCACCGTTAATACAACATTCACAATGGTATCAAGGGCTGAATCTCCAGTACTCCCAAATGCAACAACCCACCCAATAACACCAAACAGGAACAAAAAACATCGACCAGAAAACGACCATTATCCAGGAAAACCGAGCACGAAGATTAGTAACCCTATAAATTTACTATAAACAAATATACAAGGCCTGTACACTGGCCATGCAGACTGCAAATTACAATACTCGTAAAATTTAGCTTTGGGGGCTATCATAAATATCATATGCCTAACGGAAACACATTTATATAAATGCGAAAAAAGCTGTGAAAACTGTATTGAAGATACTGAAATAACAACATTGGACTGGACTAAACTAGAGATAATTTTGATAACATATACAGAATGGATAGATTTGTTAGAAGAGGAGGGGGGGGGTTGCATCTACGTGGAAAATATATACACATGTGAAGTGAAGGTAAGCAAAACAAACAGCACAGTGGAAATCCTTATTTTAGAGGTAAAAGAACTGAACCTAATCATTATGAACATGTACAGACTACCAAACACCACAGAAAGTAAATTCCAAAAAATTCGCTACAAATTAAACAGAAAACATGTTAAAATCACTTAAAACTCCAGCACCAAATATTTTAATTTGTGTGGATTTTAACTTTCCATTCATAACATGGAAAAAAAGTGACGAAGTTATATATATTGAGAAGTTTCAAGGTAACATTACAAAAGATGATAGAACCCAGGCAATAATGTTATTAGATATTATGGGAAATTAAGCACTGTCCCAGGAAATCTGTGAAGCGACTAGAAAAGAGAACGTTTTCGATTTATCATAATTTCGACAAATAACAATGACAGTAATAAATAAAAAGGTAACGCACACAAATTTCTCTGGCCATAATCTAATTGATATACAATTAAAGTTAGTAACCAGGGGTCCAAAAATATATCCTAGAGAGATAGAAGAAATATTTGAAGGTTTAAATATAAATTCAAAGAAAGTAGACTGGGAAAGTGTAAATGAAATTTAAAGAAAGTAAATTAGGAATTGTTACTTCACGAGAAGACTCCAGAAGAAATGCTATCTATAATAGAAAATGAAATTAAACCTATATTGCTGAAACATGTTCCGAAAAGACAGAAGAGAAAACGTAGCAAGATCAAGAGAAAAATCAGGGATTATTTAGACAACGGAAATAAATCGTAAAAAATCTCCACAGATACAGGACTGAAGGAAGGAGACTCAAACTCGAGAAAAACTACGCGAAATAGAAATGGATCTAAAACAAACATTCATTCATAAGACAGACGAGGGGGAAAACAGGGTACCAGAAAACGTAAAATATAACCAAAAATACTCTTTACACGTTTGCGAAAAGAAAAATGTAATGTAAAGAGAGTATTGGTCCGGTGATAGATGGAGGGGGGACCAGATACACAAATGATCCAGAATACAATAAGCAAACTGCTTAATGAACACTTTAACTCTGTGTTTAGCACAGAAAGTAGAAGAAAGTAGCAGAAAGCAGAAAATCCAAATAAATTTTTTGAAAATGATACAAATCAGCCAAGAACAAGTTCGGGCACGAACGTATAAACAGATTTAGGGTTCTTGAAAGGAGACATCATTAAAGCTATATCACAAATACGAGAAAATTCTGCACCAGGGCCAGACACATGGAGTGCCACGTTTCTGAAGAAATGTAAAGAGAGTAAGTGCCAAACCTTTGTATTCATTATGGAGAAAATCACTCGGCACAGGACAAATTCCACTTCCATTAAAGAACGCGAACATTGCCCTCTTATTCAAAGGAGGTAACAGAGCAATGCCTAAGCATTATCGGCAAGTAGCTCTCACCTACCGCCTTCGAACGAATAATTGGAGGCAAAATTGCTTACAGTGTTACAAGAAAAGAATTTACTCAATCCGAACCAACATGGCTTCAGGGCTGGAAGATCATGCCTATCACAGTTATTAGACCACCAGGAGAAAATACTGGAAACATTGTGTCGAGGTCAAAACATAGATTTAATAGATACTGATTCTGCTAAAGCATTCGATAAATGTGGTCATAATATTACAACACAACCTTAAGAATACAGAAATTACTGGAAAACTGGGAAGATGGATAGTTAATTTTCCAACTCAAAGAATACAAAGGTTCATGGAGTCAAATCTGAAGTTTAAGAAGTTATCAGTTCTGTCCTTTGTTGTTTATAATATTGATTGCAAACATTGATACAGATATTCATCACAGTACTGTACCATGTTTCGCTGATAACACAAAGATATGGAAGAAAATATCAAACAAAGATGACACAAAAAATTACAAAATTACAATGAAACATTATCCAAGTGGGCTGAAGACAATAATAAAAAAATTCACTGGAGAAAAGTAATGGAGTTGTCTACAGGAGCTACCACAACAGAAAAGTAAACATCATGCTAAAATTATGGAAGAGTCTAGTCCTACCAATAATTGAGTATTGTTCAGTACTCACAAGCCCATACAGAAAACGAGACATTGTGAACTTTGAAGTCATACAAAGGATTTTTACGTCCAAGATCGAGGAAACGAAAGGTGAAGATTACTGGTCTCAACAGTCCCTGACTTTCTACTCTGTGGAAAGAAGACGCGAGCGGTACACAATGGAAAATACTAGTGGGTTGTGTCCTTATTATTAGAAATAAAATAGAAACACACTGGAATGAGAGAAGATGCAGATCTGTATTGTCTCAGCTGCAGTGGTACAGGGGGCCATGAAAACGAGAATGGAAAAATACCCTGAGAATACGAGGCCCGAAACTTTTTGATGTACTACCCCAAGAACTGAGGAACCTCCAGCACACCATGCTTATTAATTTCAAGAACCAGCTGGACAGGTTCTTGTGCAAAGTCCCCGACCAGCCATGCGTGGCTGGTAACGACGGCAGGAGGAGAGCGAAAACCAATTCCCTCCTCCACAAAATCCCGCAAATGAGGTGGAATGTGATCCTGAACCGTCGTTCAAAACCATCATAAGAAATTGATAAGAAAGAAATATATAGGCTTCTCCAGTGTTTTGAAACGTTTTTCCAAAGTAATACTCATCTCAGATCATTTTTTGTCAAAAGTATATTCACAGCACCTTTAAATTTACATGAACTCCCGCAGTTGAAACTTTCTGTTACAAAAGCCAAGAGAATTTTACAATTTCACAACAGACTTTCACAATTTCACCTTTCCCTAACCCATACACTATAATTACCAGTGAAAATCCAAATTATATAGATTATTATTAACCCAATTTTTTCCCCAAATAATTGGGGAAATAATTTCAAAACTTGGCTTAACATTCGTCCCCATTCTTGATCATAAAGAAGAGTGTCTTTTGGAGGTTGCTTAAATCTTTTCGTAAAGGCAAAGATCACGTGACGGAAGGAACCTACATCTTTACGTGAGATTCGAAATACAGAGATACATCATCTGAACGCAAAGGACGGTTACCCATCCAACTACTACGCAAACCCAATGTCGCTTAACTTCGCTAATCTACGAAAAGCTGTATTACGACATGGCCATGCCGTAGCCCTCATAAGGAGAAAGTTCCAGTTGAACTGTTCATTTGTCCTTTATTCAACGAATGGTGTTCGCTGGGAAGCGAAATATATTATTCCTCTAAACACTAGTTGTCGACTAAACGTTTATGAACGATTAGAATACTTTTATCTGGTGGGTTGGTAACACTCAGCGTCAGTGCAAATGCGGGATATATGGATACAATAAGATTCCATCCATAGAGAACTAGACAACATTCAGGTAAACCAGGTGAATTGCTTATACAACACCATTGCCATGAAAAAGATTGTCCCCTAACTATAAATGTATTCAAACTTCTCCCTATAAATGCAAAAAACTTCACTTTTTTCTACGTGAAGGTCAAAATATGATAATAAAAACCCACTCTAAGAGACAGAGTTTATTTCCACAATAGTTTCGATGCCCACTGGCATCCTCTTTCTGTATCCACCCGAAGAGGATGCCAGTGGGCATCGAAACTGTTGTGGAAATAAACTCTGTCTATTAGAGTGGGTTTTTATTATCATACTTCTCCATATATCTACCAACCAACAATATCAGTTGCAAATAGCAATAGCATCAGTACACAAAGAATTTTTTGTTTTCAACAATTTGTTTAAATTAAATATAAATTATGATTATTTTCGAATTAATTACCAAAATGTCTAACTTATTTTTCAATTAGGATTTCTTCACTTAACTACCGCAGCCCCCCCCCCCCCCCTCCCCGAGATCTTCACGTAACGTACAGTGTGTTTTACTCGTTAAGTTTTTTCTTTATTTCAATTTTATTAAATGGTCTTTTTAGGTGAAATATTTTATATTTACTTTTAAAAACTTTATATTTAGAAGAAAATAAAGAAATAAACATTTCTTTTCAATTAAAACAACTAATAATAATTCGTTAAGGGCGGGTGCGTGCATGCATAGGTTATTGTTTAGAAATCTAATTCATTAATGTTTATACAGTAATCTCATTAAAATTCTACGTTAACAAAATGAAGTCGAGAAAATGCTGTGTTAACTAATTAAAGCATTTATTAATTATATTTTAACCATTGTTTTATCTGATCCAAATAAAAGTTGTTTAACTAAACGTGGTTCGTTGTTTTAAAGATATGATTTTTCTTTGTTGATAATGAAATGAAGGCAACAAAATACATTTGTTAACTCTAAATAAAGCAATTATTATATTTTAATTATTAATATATTTGATCCAAACAAAAAAGCGGGCAACTAAATGTGTTCTGTTGTTTATAATAACATATTTTTCTCAGTGTGTATATATAAACGAATCGGGTGCCAGACAGCTCAGTGGTTACGGTGGCGGACCCTGAGTGGTGAGGCGCTACTTTGCTTTTGCATCCTGGTTCCTGGGTTGAGTCGACTGCTTACTCTATCATTGCCTGGACTAAAGGTGTATCCCTGGGATACACTCATACCCACACCGTGGGGAAATGAACTTCCTGATTGTTTTTACCTCAACATATATATATATATATATAAAATCATACATCAAGTAAATGCTAAAGATAATATATTCCTATTTTAAGTTTTCAATATAGTTATAAATGTTAATTTTAATGAATCCATGATGTTAACGGAGTAAAAGTGTCTGTGTTAACTAGCTTCTAATTTATTTTAGTTTATGGGAAAAACTCGCGTTTAGCATTGTTAACTCCTCCATCTATTTTACTTGTAACTTATTTTATAGTTATTTTATTTACGTTAGCAAATGTGAAAATGTTTGAAAACGTTTGACATTAAACGTTTCTAATGTTTTACAGTAGGCACGAATGTAAAAAAAAATGTTTCTTTAAAATAACAAATGAAATTTAATTTTAAAAAGTTTTAATATTGGAAAATTATTATTGTAAGTTTTGATATTTTAATAAATAATATTCCAATCATATTTATTCCGCGAAGGATGAAAAAGTCAATACAGAAACGTTTCAATAATAAATGATTGTAAATGTCTTGATACTATTATTCATATTATAGGAATAACGTTCGCCAGGACCAAGTGTGTATTATAGAGAGAGAGAGAGAGAGAGAGAGAGAGAGAGAGAGAGAGATTTATGATCCACTTATAGAACAGCAATCGGGCATCTGCACACAGAGGCTGCAAGAAAGGTTTAAAGCAATCCCACCATTAAATGGCGATTAATTCGACATATCTTTTCCATTTCTACCATGCGCTTAATTCGTCTGAATTCGCATCAAGATGGTTGTACAATCAAATTTGAGCTATTAGTTAAAAGTTATAAATAAAGCGCTTCAGTGCAGAATCATTATTAAAAAGACTTCGAAACTCAAAGATTTGGTTTCATGTACTCTAAACTTTCTTGATTCTCCTTTTTTAAAGTCTTTTGAAAGTTTTGCTTAATTATAGTATAAAATTGGTCACAAAATATTTCGTTCGTATGCATAGAGTAGATCACGCTTGCCAACAGTGGGATATTTAGTCTACAAGACATTCATTCCATCGATGTGTCCAGCAGGATAGGTTAGGCTAGGCACAATTAGGCTAAGTTAGGTTAGGCTAGGCACAATTAGACTAAGTTAGGTTAGGCTAGGCATACTTAGACTACACTAGGTTAGGTATGGTTAGCCTAAATTAGGGTGATAATGAGAGTGCCAATAGACTGTTGCGTCGACAAAATGTATATAGTTCCCCTTACAAACGACTATTAACGAGGTTCTCGAACCAAGCAATTTTAACCTGTAAACATTTCTTAAATTTACGATGTTTAGCCAAATTATTAATTTAGTCATTGAATAAGATTTTTTCCAAACCTGCGAACACACACTGTTAAAGTTCAAATACATGTGAATTAATATTAAAATTTTAAGACAAAAAACATTAGTAAAATTAATTGACTCGACAAGAAAAATCAACTCGACATTTTTAAAAGTGAGTCTCTTTCATATAATTACTTCCGGGAACATATCAGAGGGGAATAAAACCAAGAGAAAGACTTGTTTCAGTCAAGTTTTGAAAGAATGAGATAGCTATTTTGTATTAAGTTAGGATACTGTTTGAATACTCGGTTAATTTACTGTTTGTATTTTGGCGCGAAGCCAAAATAGAATTTTATTACCATACATTCTTAGCTAAAGGTAGGAAGCTGTTTTTTCAAATATGTCTCGTTGAAACACGATGATGGGATTCAAGGTAATGATGTCTTTTTGAATTTGTAATATTAATTTTATAAATAACATAAGAATAAAGCGGCAGAACAGTAATAAATTATATTATACACGTCTGTCGGCAGCAGTGTTGGGCACTAAAGCGTTAATCCGATAACAGTTAATTAACGAAGTTAACTTTTTTTAACGGACTATTAACGGAAGTTAATTTCCATTTATCGTTATCGGACCAGTTAACTTCCGATAACTCGATATTTAGTCTGTTAAAGTCCGTTAACACGTTAACTGCGAGGAGTCATTCACGGAAGATCACCGCTCCGCGAATGAATTCAAACCGCCATAACTTCAGTCTGCTTCCAGATCTCGCAAGGGGAGGTTGGGGAGGCCCAAGAGGTCAAGACTGGCAGTTGGGCCTAACTTTGAGAAGTTGGTCTTTCTGAAGGGCAACCAGCACATTGTGTCATAGTCTTTAATAAATGTGCCTAAAATTTAATTTTACCTTTCAGTTCCCGCCATAATAATTCTCTAGTAAATTAAAATTTAGTCAATGGTTAGTGGTTACAAGGGTTTCAAAACATATAATCAGTACATTTTTTATTAAAAATAAAAAAAAAGTTATTAAGCAAAAAAGTTGCAAAACTTGATAAAAATACAGTTAAATACCTATTTATTGTTGGATTTTGCATAAATAAACATTTTCTATGGGTTTTAAAGCTTTTTTCCTTGATTTTTTTAAATGTTAGTAAAGAAATAGTTATCGTTAACGGATTATCGTTAACTTCCGTTAACTTTGTAGCAAAATTATCGGATTATCGTTATCGGAGTTAAAAATTGGGGTTAACGGATTATCGTTATCGAAGTTAACTTTTTGGTTAACGGTGCCCACCACTGGTCCGCAGTCAGATTTTTCTGGGCTAGCGTTAATTTCGCGACGTGACATTTTATTGACAAGTTCTTTTGGGTTAGCTTAGGTTTGTTTAGGTTAGGTTAGGCTTAGCTAGCTTAGGTTACTTTGGGTAAGCTTAAGTTAGGTTAGATTAGCTTATAACTGTAGATGAAGTTTGTTGTTGAAGAAATGTCTTTTAAGGCCAGGGTTCCTTTTTCAAGATTAGATTAGATATGGTTAGGTTCGGCTTAATTATCTTAGGTTAGGTTAGCTCATAAGTGTAGATGAAGTTTGTTGTTGACGAAATATCTGTCTATCTGTCTGCTAAGTCCAGATTTCCTTCATAGAGTACAGTATCTCGGATCTGTTACTTTATTCATTAAGAAATTACCCAAATTAAGCTTAGCTACACTTACGTACAATATCAAAATTTTGATGTTTCCATAAAGGATAAACCATTTTCTGCAACGGGCGCGCGCAGGTTTCCAGTATCTGGGTAAATTAAGAAAGTTTAGGAAAATTTTATTTATCTAGATGAGTCTGGAATGTCGTTGACAAAGGCAAATCTGGGATCGTTCGACTAGAATGCGGGGGCACTAACTGCTCCTATCTGCGTGACCTATAGGTTCCTTTTCCCCAAAGATAAAAACTTTTAGTTGCTTAAAAAGATCCAACAGAAATTTTTTTATCTCGGGTGGGTGGGGGGGAAATTCAATTTTAGCATAGATTTTTTCCTGGTTCTTACAAATATGAAAATACACAAGAAAAAAATGGAATATATATATATATATATATATATATAATATATATATATATATATATATATATAGAGGGTGTTTCATATGTCTGGAGATATCTATTTTACGGATTTTATTTTTAAATTTTTCTGTGGCGCCTGTGGAGTGTCCTTCCAGATCTCCGAACCTTATAACCCTTGATTTTTCCTGTGAAGACATTTGAAATCTGTTGTTTACGTAGACAGACTAAACACAGTTGAAGATTTGAAAGGTAAGTTAAGATTGGAATTGCAGCGAATTTCTGCTGAAACAATCAGAAGTGTTCAGAAAGCTTGCCTTTTACGAGTAATGAAGTGTCTTGAAGGTCAGGTGAACAATTTAAACACCTATAATAGTATGTTAAAAAAAACATTGTCATAAAATTGTATTACTCTTTCCACATATTACCAATGTCTCCATACATATGAAACACCTTATACTGGGTGATCCAGATAAATGGGACCCATAAAAAAAAAGCCAAATATTCTTAATATTTAATTCCTTTCATAAAAACTATATATCATTCGAAAGAGTAGAGTTACAAGTTTATTATGAAATATTTATTTTTTAAAAATGACTCCTTTCAAATGTGCTCCATTAGTTGCTAAGCATTCCAGTGTTCTCGCTTGTAAGTTCTGCATCACTTTTGCAAGAGTGTGCGGTGGTATGGCCTGTATCTCATTTGTGATGGCGGCCTTCAATTCTTGCAAGGTCGTTGGGTTATTTCTGTAGACCCTACTCTTTAAATATCCCCAGAGATAATAATCTAAGGGAGAAAAATCCGGAGACCTTGCGGGCCATTCAACGTCTCCAAATCTTGAGATTAACTCGCCTGGAAACGTTTGACGCAAAACTGCCATGCAATTCCTCGTGGTATGGCAGGTAGCTCCGTCTTGTTGGAACCAGTGGTTTTCTAGACAAAGATCTCTTAATTTAGGAATAAGGAAATCGGCCAACATTTTTTCGTAGCGATCACCATTTACAGTGACCGTGTTCCGGTGGAATCCTCGAAAAAGTACGGCCCTATGATCTGAGATGCAGTAAGACCACACCAAACAGTTACACGCTGACTATGCAACGGGACTTCGGTAATATTCAATGGATTTTCTGTTGCCCAGAAATGACAATTTTGTTTGTTTACAGTTCCATTCAAATGAAAATGGGCTTCGTCTGACATAATCAAAGTTGCTAGAAAATTGGTGGTGTCATTTACCTTCTGTTGGATCCATTGACAGAATTGTCGTCTTCGTGCGAAATCTCCATCGTTTAGTTGTTGCACTGTTTGAATTTTATATGGAAAGAGCATTAAATTTTGCTTGAATATACGTGTGTGTTGTTCCATATCCAACTCCTAACAGCTGAGAAGCACGTCTGATGCTTATGTTAGGATTATCCTGTACAATTTCATGAGTTCTGTTAATGATCTCGTCTATCCTTGCTGTGCGCACTCTTCCAGTTGGTTTTCTTTTTCCAATGCTGCCAGTTAGGGAAAAATTTCTGACACACCGACGGATTACTTCTTAGAAGGTGATTTTGACATCTGAAAATTTGTCTTGAAAGATCTTTGAGCTGAAACTACACTTCTTCCATGCTCATAATATTGCTCAGTATGAAACGCAGCTGTTCCACAGTCCATGCAGTCATCTTGAAGGGTTAGTTTTAACTAACACTTTTATTTTGTTTTGTATCTTATCTTGTCTTGTATTGTCAAAACCTATACAATCCTGTACAAACTTGTAACTATCCTCTTTCGAATGATGCGTATGATTTTATAAAAGGACTTATACTTTAAGAGTTACAGGGGTTTCTTTTGGGTCCCATTTCTCTGGATCACCCTTTATATATGGAATGAATTTCACAATTAAACAGTCATTTCCTGACGAGGTGTACTGTTGAATACATGAAGACCTTGGAATCACTTTTCCTTTTCCCTGTATGTTTCCATCATATACTTGCGTGTATATATATATATATAATATATATATATATATATATAGAGAGAGAGAGAGAGAGAGAGAGAGAGAGAGAGAGAGAGAGAGAGAGAGAGAGAGAGAGAGAGAGAGAGAGAGAGAGAGGGAAAAATTATTTATTTCTGGTAAAACAAAGAATTAAAAATATTAAACAACTGAATAATGTTCGACCTTCGCCCAGAATTTTCTGTATAGTGTTCGTTTTCATGATAATTACGGTGAAAAGAGGAGACAATATCTGGTCCAGAGACCTCTTTAATTGTTTTAAAGAAAAATAAAAGGTAAATGTGATGAGAATGATGGTCTTGAGGAAGACGGAAAAGAGAGGAATCACGCAACCAGTTGGTGTCTCGTTAACCCAAATTCCAGTCAGAATGAGAACAATTAGTAACCGAACTTGATTTACTGATCTATTTTATTCATCGATGCATTCCTAGTTTAATTGGAAGTATGAAAAGTTATATATATATATATATATTAGCGGCAATAAGCGAAATCAGGCATTAAGATAATGCCTAGACAATAAGCTGAAAGCTAAGACTGCATATAGCATTAGTTACAATGGTTACTTTCACTGTTTATGTTATGTTATATCTTTTATTATTATTATTATTATAGATATATAAATAGGCATTATACTTATGATTATATGCATTCTTAGCTTTCAGCTTATTGCCTAGGGCCTAGGCATTAAGCTTAATGCCGGACTTCACTTATTGTCGTTAACATATATATATATGTGTATAGAGTCACATGAATGAAAAGGGCACCCGATAAACAAATATATATTTCCTTTTAACGTACAATAAACATATACCTCTACAGGATATTATTTCCCAAGCTCGGGGGCACAATGGCTACTGAAGGGAGCCGTGGGGAGGTAAGCAAAGGGTAAATAAACAGTAAAATCCTGGACATCTCACTAATTTTATTGACTATTTCTATACCCGGATATGTAAAAATTATATGGAAAATATGTTATCTCACATCGATTATGGTACCAATAAATTACCCTCCATGATTGCTATTTACAGTTGAAATAAGAGGGGAAAGGAAGTGAAAGAGTGACGTGAGTTTGAAGGGGACGTTGGATATAATAAAATTTCGGAAACGCTGTTGTAGGTGATATATATATATATATAGACCGAGTCGAAAATGGGAAATTTTTTATTTCTTAAAAAGTACACTATGTGAGAAGTTTCATTTTATCATCTTAGCAAAATATTAAAATATCAAGCATGTGCTACCCCTGCTACCCCTAGCACATACCCCACCCCCCTTTTTTACCCTCATATTTGCATATATTTAAATGGGAAAAAATTTTATTTCTTAAAAAGTACACTATGTGAGAAGGTTTTTTTTTATCACTTTAACAAAATATTAAAAAATCAAGCATGTGCTACCCTACTACCCCTATCACATGCTCCTCCTCCCTTTTTTACCTTCATATTTGCATATGTTTAATGTTGTTATATGTTACATGATAAGTTGTTTGTTTAATGCTTGATATTTTTATGTTTTAGATAAATAGAAATAATTTTTCAGATAAATAGAAATAATTTGTATTTGCTTTAATTATAATTTGAATTATCATAAATTATAAATTACATATAATTTGATTTTAGTTTTGAATATAAACTATAACTACTAGAAGCAAGTCCTCAAATGCAGCCTTTGGATATCCTACGGAATTCCCAGCAGCCATGACTCCTTCAAAAGCAGATGTTGTGAGACACTACCGTTTTGTGCGCCGTCGTGAAGAAGCTAAATCAAAAGGATCAGCAACTGCTAATGATTGTTACAGGGTTGTTGTAAAAATAATGAAGACATTTGGATGAAATTTTCTTTTCTTACGATTAACATCAGTCGACTAATAGAAGAAGCCTCAAAATTGAACAAGGTGCCGTTACAGCGAGGAAATGAAAGTTTTGCCTTAAAAGTAGCTCAGTATAATGAAATGTTTGACATATCTTCTTGTGAATGCTATGATAGGGGAATTGATAGGAAATCTTGCAGGTGTAAGGATAAAATACAAATGGCAGAATGGGAGTCTTTTGTGGGTCAAAAACAAAGAAATAATCAGTTAGGACCAATTGATCGCATAGCTAGTTCAACAAAGAAGAGATCTTCAGCAAGAGCCCAAGAAGCACAAAACCGTCAACTAAAAGCACAAGACGAAATGACTGAAGCCACCAATGTTTTACCATCGGAATTTATAGAAAATACCGAAGAAGACATGGATGTAGATTCAGAGAGTCATGATGTAAATTATGAGGCCGATTTAGAATTGACACAATATTCAGAACAGGCACTCCTATAGAAACCTAGCATTAACAGCAGATCGTTATCGTGTAAGTTGTAGAGCTGCAGCTGCAACAGTCAATGCAGCTTTAAAAGATATGGGGATCCTTAACTACACCAACATGCTTGACAGAAGGAAATTAGAAAGAGAAAGAAATCGCATGGGTGAAACAAATACTTTTAGATCTAAATTCGAAAATCTGAAGATGGAGTGCCTTGGATTTGATGGAAGGAAAGATAACACATTAACTAAAAGTGGAAAAATAAAAGAAGAACACTATGTTATTGTGAAAGAACCTGGAAGCATCTATGTAGACTATGTCACACCAGATAATGGAACTGCTCGCTGCATAGCAGAAGAGTTGATAACTATTATTACAGACTCGAACAGCACAGATACTATCAAAGCTTTACTATGTGATGGTACTCCTGTAAATACAGGAAAAATTGGTGGAGTCATAAAACTGGTTGAAATTCATCTTAACAGACCAGTGCAGTGGTTGGTGTGCCTCTTGCATTTGAATGAGCTGCCTTTTATGCACGTCTACAAAGCCATTGATGGTAAAACAACAGGTCCAAATACTTTTGTGGGTTCAATTGGGAATAAACTGAAAACAGATTTAATAAAATTGGAGGAAGTCAAATATTCTCGCGTAAAGGGAAATATTAAAGAAATTCCAGCAAATGTTGTGAACGAGTTAAGCAGTGATCAAAGATATCTCTATGATATGTGTCTGGCAGTGCAAACTGGAGACACTTCTCAAGATCTGTCCACTCGATTCCCAGGTACCCTTCACCATGCTCGCTGGCTAACTCTAGCCAACAGGGTCCTTCGATTATATATCTCAACGCCAAATCCCGATAAAAACCTTCAAGATATAGTCAAGATTATTATGCAGTTCTATGCTCCAGGATAGTTTTGGATAAAATCTCATCCCAATGCAACTGATGGTGCATATCACTTTTGGCATTTAATGTGCTTGCTTCGAAATTTGGATGAACAACATAGATCAATCATAGAACCAGTATTAAAGAATAACGCCTACTTTGCCCACCCAGAAAATATACTCATATCGATGGTAACTGACAAGAGACTAGAAATTAGGAGCAAGCTTTCAGAAAATCATCCTTTCAAGAACAGGATTTTCAGGTGCCAAAAACTTTGAGTTGCATCGAACTCTCAATTTCCAATTTACTGACTACACCGAGATGATCGATTGGCAAAAAGAGATCATTACTCCTCCACCGCTGCTAAACAATTTTAGCGACGATGAGCTACTACAGGCTCGATGTAAGCCACTGGAGATAGCTTCTTTTCCATGCCACAGCCAAAGTGTGGAAAGGGCAGTGAACCTAGTAACAAAGGCATGTCAGGAAAGAATAGGATATGACAACCGTCAAAAGCTTATCTTAAACTCATTAGAATCAAGGCGAAAACTGCCCAAGTTTGAATGGAAGGCCCACTGGAATGAGTAAGAAACATATGAAATAAAATTTCCTAATGATATTGAAAATTTCTTCCCTTTTGATGTGATAAGGAACAATGAAAAAGTGAATTGAGTTTTAGCACATTTATTATGCCTCTAATTTTTTCTTCTGAATATATTGTTGTACTTAATTAATTTTCCTAACACTGTACATTATTAAATAAAATATTATACGTTAATAAAGATTTATGTCATCAAAAAACCTGAATGTAGAGTAAGTCTCGTATAAATGGAATATTCT
Source organism: Bathynomus jamesi (assembly GCA_023014485.1). NCBI lineage: Eukaryota > Metazoa > Arthropoda > Malacostraca > Isopoda > Cirolanidae > Bathynomus > Bathynomus jamesi. The sequence continues at coordinate 60,110 of JAJOZX010003674.1, read as the reverse complement.
TCAATATACGTAGGTCAAAAAGTGAAAAATTGTGCCAGGGGTAGGAGGCTTTAAACAGCAAAAATAATTTATGAGAGGGTTCCTGTGTTCCATTCAAACCCCTCACAATATGTACCTTTTCAATATAAAATTTCGACCCGGCCTAATATATATATATATATATATATATGTAAACACCAGCAATCAATACCTTGTAGGCTTTCCAATGTTCTTCCTGAAGGGCTTGGACTCGTTGTGAATGATGCTCTGCTTCAAATTTTGCCCGGGTGCAGTCACTATTTCTTTTAGATTTGTTACGGATGTAGGAAGAGGTTTTGTTTGTACCATATAACAATCAAGATACTGCTAGACGTGATCAGCAGGATTAATATCTGGTTTCTCAGAACCAAAAGGCGAAATTCTAATCATGTTCGTCTTTCTTGATGGAACGACTGAAGATGGTTTTCAAGGTTTTCAAGGAGAGATATGTATTTCGTGGAATTCAGATGTCCTTCAGTGAATACCACGACTGTGTTTCGGACGTGTGTTTCCATATCTTTAATGCGCTCAATTTATTCCTGCGAAACCATGTACTTTGGAACTCACTGGGTGGTTGATCTCTCCATAGGTCCGAGTCGACTCGTGCTTTTCTTTGGGATTTTGGGAGACTATTTTATTATTTTCAAATGTAATCAGAGACACTATTAGAATTTTGCCATTTCTTATAATTTAGAAAGTAAGGAACGCAGAAATGAAGTTGTTCTGATGAAGGAATAAATGCTTCTTTCATTTCTCAGGAATTTAAACGATTTAACTCTTTTACATAGCTAGATAGGTATAAATAGAGAGACAAATTTATCCATCTATACATATAGTATATAGAAAGTATTGTGTGTGTGTGTGTGTGTGTGTGTGTGTGTGTGTGTGTGTGTATGTGTGTGTGTGAGAGAGAGAGAGACTCGTGCTATGTGCAGTATATAACATATATAGAAGTGCCCAAAACGTTTACGTTTACTGGCAAAAATGTTTGATCGTCAGACTACCAACATTTGATCGATTTTTCTGGGTGAAATACTCTCTCTCTCTCTCTCTCTCTCTCTCTCTATCTCTCTCTCTCTCTTCTCTCTCTCTCTCTCTCTCTCTCTCTCTCTCTCTCTCTCTCTCTCTCTCTCTCTCTCTCTCTCTCACAGGCTTGTCTATCAATTTCCTTTTATCTGTCTATCCACCTTCACTATCTACCCCTATAAAATACCATCAAAGTTCGTTGTTACAATTTTTAACCATTCATTCAATGGGACACCTCGAACCATCTTGCATCTCTCCATTAGTTGCTGTCTACGTCAAGACCATGTTGCAACGCCGCTTCTCCATACTGTAGATCAGCGAGGTTAACCGACTTTGGGTCTCTTCAGTAATTGGATGGGTGGTCGTCCTCCTCATTCAAATGATGTAGCGACCCTTAGATCGCTCAGGTTCCCTGTAAAGTTGTAAGCCCTCAACCCCACTGCCTCGCATGACCTTTACCGTTACAAAAGATTTTTTTAAACAACCGCAAATGTTATTATCATTTACTCAATTAATACAGGAAAAATGACTCGTTTTACCTTCGAAGGAAAAAGTTTTTGCTTTTGTCTCTCTGATCTTCGAGTTTAATTCCTATTATTTATTTCTTCCATTATTTACCCCTTTTTCCCCTCCAAACTTTTTTAAGAAGGTAAAAAACAAAAAAAACAAAAAATGTATCAGATTTTCGCTGAAAGAGGCTGCTGCTGCTGCCGTGTGCGGAAATCTAATGAAATGGCGGCTCAGTTTATTTGTTTTTAATTCTATTATATTTTTTGGTCCGAAGTTTATTAGATGTTTTATATTTATTTATTTTATTTAACAATCGCCTCGCTCGTTTAACTGATTCAGTTAAAGCTTAAAAGTGGTTTTAAAGGCGAACTTTAAGATTATAAAGTATTTAAAAGGCGCAAAGCAAAAGTTTATATCGAAAACTGTTTTTCATTTGAATATAAAAGAGTGATCCTTTATATTTCAGTTCGGTTATCATTATATATACTGTATCTCAATAAAAAAAGTCCTTTTTTTTTGGTTCTGTTTTCAACCAACATGATATCATTATTGTGTAAAACTGTTCTATCTAAAAACGTTGAAAGAAAGTGATATTATATGTGAAAACTCAAGAGAAAAATGATAATGTTTGACTTGACCATTCCATAAATCAATACAGCCACAGGTTGTTTTATACTCACTTTCTATTCCTGAGCTGAAACGAACGAACGCAACGTTTAATATTGCTTGTCGTCCTCAAAGGACTTTCGAGCCATTATACGCCTTTCTTTCTTTGTTTTCTTTCTGGGGTTTTGTGGTCGCTAAAGACTTGTTTTCTCCTTTCAATGATTCGAGTGTATTTTCACAGTATCAGGAAAACCACCGAGTACAAAAAATCTATCTTTAAAAAGGTTGTTATCGATATTGTTAAAGTATATATGTACATAATTTTAAGTTATAGATATTTTTTGAAAAAAGGACTGGTTTTATTTCTATGATGATTTGAAATAACCTTCCTGGATGTTGAGTTTTCAGGGTTTTTTCGTATTCCTTTTTGAACACATGTTCTGCATCGGTCCGTAATTGCACGGTTCCTTTAACTCTGTCTGTCTGTCTGTCTCTCTCTTTCTCTGAGAACATTTTTTCACTTGAATTAATGGACTTTACTCGAGTTTCCTATCACCTATTTTCTTCCATTTTTTCAACCGTTCTTCAACTATTTCGTTTTCTAGACTCGGAAGAGCTAAAAATCAAAAGAACTGGGATGAACAAATCTCTCTCTCCTCTCTCTCTCTCTCTCTCTCTCTCTCTCTCTCTCTCTCTCTCTCTCTCTCTATATATATATATATATATATATATATATATATATGCACTAAAATCACAAAATAACACGTGACCTTATTAATAAGCAAACAACCACAGGGAAAAGGAAACACAAAGTCCGAGCGCTTTCGTGATATATTCACATTATCAAGGAGGAACAATAATGTGAATATATCACGAAAGCGCTCGGACTTTGTGTTTCCTTTTCCCTGTGGTTGTTTGCTTATATATATATATATAATATATATCCTCTGCCTTTTTCTCAGGAGTGTAACTCACTTCTATATTAGTCGTTGCGTGTTATTCTACCTGCAACAAAAAGAAGGTCCCAAAACAAGACATCATTTTGAACATTTGTTTTGGTTCTAATGTATTACGTTTGTAAATTTAATTTAAAATAAATTTTCCTACGAGACCGGACTTATGGGACACCCTGTATATGTATATAAAATGAACAGATGATCTGTAATGTACAGAAATTACAGTAAATAAAGTAATTATTTATGTCCATATCTAGAAAAATCGTATTACCTTAAAAGTGTGATATTCTTTAAAGAATCACGTTCTTATCCCATACAATGAACGTACCTTTAAATTACGTTTTGACATTCAATAGCTTTTACATACAACTCTTATTAAAGACAAAATATTGAAGTTTGTTCTCTCTCCTCTCTCTCTCTACACAGCAAGTAAGTGGATGAATATTAGGGAAAGAACCTTCTATCTCGCAAATTTCGAGATACTTCTTCCTTTCTGAAGAGGAAATTGTAGACGTCAAAAAAGCTGTGTCAATATTTGAGTCAAATCTAGACTTCTTTTGGGGGGATTTTTTTTTTTTTTTTTTTAAAGAATAAATCTCGAGCGAAAAACAATATTGAAATGAATTCTTATTATATAAGTAAGGTCATGTATTATTTTTATAGAAATTATTGTAATATTTACTCTGTGATGAGTGTGTTACACACAAAAACACACCTTTGTTACAACAAGCAAATATATATGGTTAAGTATTTACTAGCTAACCCACATTGGTAATCTGATAGATGTTTGTATTAACCATTACGTTTGTTACTAGAAAAATGAGCATGGTTAATATGATCAACCTAAGCTTTGCATAGGCGGAGGAATAAAATCTCAGTAAAATAATGGTTCCAAAAGGACCCAACAGGCATGAAAGGGTTTTAACCAGGTATTTTGGTTGTTACAACCAAGTGGTTTCCTTTATGTATCCATTATTTACATCTAGAGGAACGACAACTAAGGAAAAGTAATTTTAAAAATCTACAAAAATTTCAACTGTCGATTTTTCGTTCAGAAAAAGCTGGAAGAAAGAATGAGAGTGAAAAATGTCCGCACTTGTTTTGAAAGTAAGTGTGGGATGTTATTCGTTTCACATAAATCTCAACTATCTTGCTAACTTTTTTCAAAAGAGATAAATAAAGAAATGTCATGAGAAAAGACTAATTACGCAAAACAACATCTAAAAACGAGTAACAAATAAATAAAAATAATAAAAAACTTAAAAGTAAAAACAGAAACAAAGGGCAAAGTATTTTTTCCTATACCCTGTCTTCTATCCTGTACCCATGAATAGGAAACTAAAAAGAAAATGTATCATATTTTCTTACTGAATAAGTATTCATTGTCTCACCACTGGTTTGAAGAAATAGAAACAAAGAGGGGAATTAGTAGTAAGCTAATGGAATATAGTTCCGTGAGAACGAAGAGAGGAACTAGGATTGTGGATCGAAAGATGCTTGCAACTTTAACTCTCTCACAGAATGTAAACAGTAGAACTGGGAGTAGGGCCAATTCAAAAATAGAATTATTATATATATATATATGTATATATATTCGAAATATTTTCCTTCTCTCTCTCTCTATCTATTTGAAATGTAATTAATTTAAAATAAATTTGGGTAAATGATTTGGCAGTCAAAAACATTTTGGTTTTGTCGCAAAAGCAGTACATGCTGATATAAAGAGAAGGAAGTCGTGGGAAAGCCAGAACGAATGAATATTTAATGCGCCTAAGTGAGAGACCTAATTCAGAATCTATGTTTGCTGCTTGCTCGCATTTTTAACGCACTGATATAAATTTAGTCGCTTCCTGCGTACGTAGCCTTTGTTCTAAATATTTTTTGCAGTCTATTCCCTCAAATCCGTTTGTGCGTAAAGGTTCTCACAGAGGAACCTCGTGGAAAAGAAATAATTTTTTGAAATATAAAGTTTAAAGGAATTTTTTTTTTTTTTTTTTTTTTTGTAGGAATATTAAATAGGAGTAGAAAAGGAACCCAGTATGGCGTCCTTGTAAACAGAGATCGTATACGATAAAAATATATTCTTATGCAGTAATTTCGATAATATATGTACAGTATACATTGTATTTTTATATTCTTTGTTACGAAGAATATATCCGAATTATCATTCCCTTTGAATGGATAGAGAGTGAATCATGAATCTGGAAATCTCTCTCTTTACAGATAACAAATAAGAGATAATAATAAAATAGCTACAATTTAACTGTCTGTTTGGCTTCAATCGAAATGTTATTTTTTGCCTCTCTCTCTCTCTCTCTCTCTCTCTCTCTCTCTCTCTCTCTCTCTCTCTCTCTCTCTCTCTCTCTCTCTCTCTCTCTGATAGAAGATTTTAGTCTTTTGGTATTATTTAGAAATGCACGTATAATATCATAGAATGGCGGATAAAATATATGGGCTACATACATTTACTTCATATATGCTTCAGGAAATTCGTAACGGACATGCATTATTTCTTCATATAACACATTTGGGTGCTACTGTAGTATGTGGTCTACCGTTAAGTTTCTACTGTAGTATGCGGTCTACCGTTAAGTTTCTACTGTAGTATGCAGTCTACCGTTAAGTTTCTACTGTAGTATGCGGTCTACCGTTCAAAATATTTAAAAGGAATTGAAAATGAATTGAAAGGAATTATAATTTAATTTACACAATTAAGGAATTATTAAAGAAGTTAAACATACTACTACCGCATACTTAACGGTAGACCGCATACTACAGTACGCCCTTGATGATTGGTTAGGTTAAGTCGTGATATTTTCGTTAGTTTTAACGAAAATATCACGACTTAACCTAACCAATCGTCAAGGGCGTACAATTAACCTAATAATAAAATAATAAGAAGATAAGAAGCTATAATTAAAAGGTAGACCGCCGAATCGTAGGTAGACCGCCGAATCGTAGGTAGACCACATACTACAGTAGCACCCACATTTGTTGCTTGCTTAAATCACTCTTTTTGAAAATTGTTCATAATGCAAAACGGAATCACGTGACCTCCAGTAAAGTATACAATTGAAGTTGGAAGAACAGACGGGAAAGCAACTTTATCTTAGGTGCGAACTTTAAGTACAATGAACAGTGGAACGGATACAAAGCTTCTTTCATTCTTGAGTATAATGCCTTTATCATACAGGACTTAATGTAAATGCTAATATAGCATTAATTTCTGGTACAATGCTTTGCACCAAAGTTTGCTCAGATGACACAAATTGAATTTTACTTGGTATAATGAGAACAAAAGGGGATCATGTCAACAAAGTGAGTGAATGTGTGAGAGAGAGAGATAGAGAGAGAGAAAAGAGAGAAAGGTACAAGGCGTTACGAAGAAATGAAGAAACCACAACAGCTTCACAGCCGACTCTATGTGGCACCTGTGGGTTTCATTCAAACACAAACAACCCACAGACAGAAGAGTTAGCACAGAAAAGCAAATAGGCTCTCCCCTCCTCCTTATCGCCCCCCGCCCACGGTGGGCGAGTTTAGAAATAAAAAGTAAACACTCAGCAATTTGCAGGGAAAGAAAAATGCCGAGAAATTTTATAGGAGAGTTGGGGTTGAAATACACACACGAACATCATTCACACATTCGAACGTCGGTCTACTCGAGGAGATTGTCTAATATGAGATCAAAATTGTTTTTGAACGCACTGATGGAGGCGCTGCAAACGACTTCAGGAGGAATCCTATTCCAATGATTGACAATCTTGTATGTGAAGAAGTTACTGCAAATATTTGTATTGAACCGTTTGGGTTCAAGTTTGCAACCGTTATTTCGAGTCGGGTTCGTGTAAAAAGTTTAGAGCAGTCGACGTTGTCGACCTTATTCAGAAGATTAAAAACCTGGATGAGTTCGCCCCTGAGCCGATGCTTTCATATACAAATTAACAAATTAAGATCACTGAGCCTACGATCGTACGATTTATGATGAACGGACTGGATTAGTTCTGTTATTCTGGTTTGAACATTGTCGAACTTTTGTATGCCTTTTCTCAAGGATTGGGACCAGAATTGCGCAGCGTACTCAAGGTGAGGCCTAACGAACGTGTTATAGAGAGGGAGAATAACTTCTTTGCTTCGTTGCGTAAACTGCCTCTTAATGTAACCTAGTATTTTATTACATTTCCTTCCATCTTTGACGCATTGTTTGGAAAACTTCAGATCGCTACCTATAACCCCCCCCCCCCCCCTTCTAAAAAGTAATTTTCTAAATTGGTCATTGCAAGGTCCTGCCTATTCAGTGAATAGTGTGCACATTGATTTCGGAACCCAATATGCATTACTTTTCATTTGTCAACGTTGAAAGGTATTTGATTTGCCAAGTGGTCGACCAATCCGCGAGCTGATCTAGATCGCTTTGAATTTTCAAGACATCTTCCGCGCTGCCCACACAGGAGCCTAACTTGGTGTCGTCAGCGAATTTCGATGTGTGCTTAATATGGTAATGTCTATATCGTTTATGTAAATAATGAATAAAAGCGATCCCGGTACCGACCTCTCTGGGATGCCGTTTGTTACTGATGCCCACCCTGAGGCCTCACCGTTTATTACCACACGTTATTGCCTATCGCTGAGCCAGTATTTAATCCACGCGGCCACGATACTAGTTATACCAAGGGCCCTTATGTTTGTCATAAGTCGCTTATGTGGCACTTTGTTAAAAACATTTTTGAAATCCAAATATACTACGTCCACTGCCCTGGAATGATCGTATTCAGAAAACATGTTGTGGAAGAATTCCAGCAGGTCGGTCAGGCAGGACCTATGCTGACGGAAACCATACTGGGAATCAGTTAAAAGGTTGTAATCTACCATTCTTGCAGCAATTACTGATTCCAAAAGATTTCTTACAACAGATGTTAAGCTAATGGGCCTATAGTTGCCAGTGTTTCCTTATCTCCTTTTTTTGAAGACAGGAGTCACATTGACCAGCTTCCACTCCTTTGGAACCCTGCCTAGTGCAAGAGACTTCTTAAAAATATAGACAAGAAAGTCAGCGATTACCTCCTTTACCTCTTTAATTAAGGACACGAAATGCGAATTTGTCCTGACCAAGGGATTTAAAGGCACTCGTTTTACTCAAGGCTAACAGTATTTCATCCCGAGAACAAACGATACTGTCTAAATTTGAATCATCATCTTAAATAAGAATCTTAGCTGCAGGGATATTCGAGGTAGTTAGTTTCTTTGGTAAAAACTGATATGAAAAACGGTTTATCATGGTTGCTATGTCAGTGTTGCTATATTTTAGTTACCCCGTTTCATCTTTGATAGGACTCATGCTCTTTTTAATTGGCTTACTTGGTATAATGAGAACAAAAGAGGCCCATGTTAACAAAGTGAGTGAATGAGAGAGAGAGAGAGAGAGAGAGAGAGAGAAGAGAGAGAGAGAGAGAAGAGAGAGAGAGAGAGAGAGGTGATAGATAGATACTAGCATACATATTTAACTATGATGAACATGAAAATAAATGAAATATAAACTTCGAGACGAAGTTAAGGAAAATATTACTCTCGTTCTTTTCACGAGACTCGTAAACTTTTGAAGGAAAACTTTCTTTAAAATATAGGAGAAAATTTGCGCCTCCGTATTAATTAAAGAATAGCCAGAAGCATAATTTGGCTCACAAAGTATTCCGCAAGAAAGGCTCCAATCCGCTAGAGAACGGAGGGAGCTCCAATCGGGTAAATGGACAAGGCAGCAGAAAGGCAGAGAGAGAGAGAGAGAGAGAGAGAGAGAGAGAGAGAGAGAGTCGTTTCAGAGGTTGTTCGGTTGCGTCTGGGTGGAGAGGTAAAGCAATGGTCGTAGCTCAAAAGCCAAGCCATGTCACACAATTTTACAAACTCTCTCTCTCTCTCTCTCTCTCTCTCTCTCTATATATATATATATATATATATATATATATATATCCGTTTCCAAATGGATATATATATATATATATATATATATATATGATCTTTTCCGTTTCATGTACTGTTTCCGATTTTGTTGAAAATAGGATATTCAATGTAGAGTTTAACGCTGATTTCAAAAATGTAAGTTTTATTTTGGAGAAATGAGCGGTTCAAAAGTTATGTTTGTTATTGTAATTTTGTATTAGGTTAAAAACTGTAACAATACAACTGAAAACTAATACAAGAGTTATTGTATTCTTTAGTAATATTGGCTTATGTCACTAAGTATTTGTGTGAATAAATTTCGACCGTTATTTTTCTGTCCGGTTAAATTAATTGAATGCCAGGTTAGGTCAACTAAATACCCGGTTAGGTCAACTGAATGCCCGGTTAGGTCAACTGAATGCCCGGTTAGGTCAACTATACGTCCTTGATGATTGGTTAGGTTAAGTCGTGATATTTTCGTTAGTTTTAACGAAAATATCACAACTTAACCTAACCAATCGTCAAGGGCATACAGTTGACCTAACCGAGTATTCAATTAACCTAACCGGGCATTCAGTTGACCTAACGGGCATTCAGTTAACCTAACCTAACCTAACTTTTGAACCGCTCATTTCTCCAAAAAAATACTTCCATTTTTTAAATCAGCGTAAAAATCTACATTAAATATCTTATTTTCAACAAAATCGGAAACAGTACATGATACAGAAAATATCATATATACCGTATATATATATATATATATATAATATATATATATATATATATATATAATATATATATATATATACAGGGTGTCCAAAAAAAAACTATATACTCTTTATAGCATATCATTTATATTTTAATTAAAAAAAAAAACCAATATATTGTTATAGCAATTGCCAATGAAAGGTAAATTAGTAATCTAAGTGATCAAAATGTTATAGCGAGTTGTTTGCATATAAAATTTAATTAACTACGCCAAGTGCTCAAAATGTTCTCCGGCGGCATGAATGCACTTTTGAATGCGTCGACTAACTGATTCGGAGACATGGACTAATGTGGGTGGATGCTGTGATGGTCCCGCACTTTTCCCTAATTGCATCCTTAAGGTGTTCGAGTGTTGCGGGTCTTGTACCATAAACTGCATCCTTCAGGTAGCCCCACAAGTAAAAATCAAGTGGAGTCAAGTCCGGTGAACGTGGAGGATACTCAACGCTTCCTCTTCGTCCTATCCAACGGTTAGGCAACGTTTCATCGAGGTACCTTCTGACATCACAATGATAATGAGGGGGGGGGCTCCATCTTGTTGAAAGTAAAAGTCGTCGTTTCCAAACAACTTTCGAACTGCAGGTATAATTTCTGTCCGCAGCATGTCGAGATATGCGGCACCGGTAACTGTCCCATTAAAGAAAAATGGTCCAACCAAACCCCTGGATGATAAATCACACCATGCTGTTAATCCTGGTAAATTAACATGTTTATCCACATAAACGGTCTTAGAGATTACTAATTTACCTTTCATTGGCAATTGCTATAACAATATATTGTTTGGTTTTTTTTTAAATTATAAAATATATGATACTATAAAGAGTATATAGTTTTTTTTGGGACACCCTATATATATTATATATATATAATATATATATATATATATATATATATATATATATATATATATATATATATATATATATATATATATTTCAACTGCAAAGAACACGCAGTATAATTAACGTAAAGAACGACGCTTGTATATAAATTACAGGAATGGAGTTGGAAATGTTGTGATGAAACAAAATTTGTCCAAAATCCTGAGGAAAGCGATGGTTTTTTTTTGTTGAAAATGAAAAGTAATAAAATACAATGAGAAATTCGCACAAAACTCTGTTGATGCACGTCAAAAAAAAAAAAAAAAAATATATATATATATATATATACACAAACTCAGAATGGTTCCCAGAAGAGTTCCTTGTGCCATGCACGGTCTGTGTTTAACATATATATATATATATATATATATATACACAGGGCGTTTCGAAAAGAGTTATACAACTTTAATGTCCTGCCATTTCTTTGTTTTTTAATCTATACCGTTTTCTTTTTCAGGTTTTGGTGGTGGTATTCTGATATTTGTTCTCTGGAATTTCGAGCTCCCCAGCTCAATTATGCCAATGACAGTGGAGCAGAAGACAAAAGTGGTGTCTGTGGTATGAGACGAAATCATATGTAGAGACCAGCCGGAGGTTCTGCCGGGAATTCAATCTCAGAACGCGTGTTGGACCAACAAATTGTGACATTCAACGTGTTGTGAAACATTTGAGGACAAGGGTACAGTGCACAACCAGAGCAAGGGCAACAGTGGCAGGCCAGCATCAGTAACCAAGAGCCAAGCCAACATCGACGTCGTGCGGGATTCTGTAGTGGACAGTCCCAAGAAGTCCCACCACCGGCGCTCCCAGGAGCTGGGCATCAAACCAACATCAGTCTGGCGTATCCTCACTAAGGAACTGAAGCTTTTTCCGTACATCATCTCTATTAGGCATAAACTGACTCAAGATGACATGAGAAAGAGAGTTCACATGTGCAATTGGCTCAATGACAGGATGGAGCGCTACTCAAACTGGATCAACCTGATCTGGTTCAGTGATGAAGCCCATTTCCATTTGAGCGGTGCCATCAACAACCACAATAACATTTTCTGGGCGCAAAACCACCTGAGGAGATCACTGAGAGGTGCCTGAAAGGGCCTAAGGTCACATGCTTCTGCGCCTTCAATGTCAGATGGGGAATACTAGGGCCTTACTGGTTTCAAGATGACCTGGTTTATGCAGGATGGTGCCACCCCGCATACAGCTGTGACACCATCACTATCCTGCGGTAGCTCTCAGAAACCGCTCATTTCCCTGTGTACCGCTCATGACTGGGCACCCCATATCCAGACTTGAACCCTCTGGACTACTGGTTCTGGAGGGCTGCCAAGGACTCTGTCTACGCCAACCGCCCTGCCACACTGGACGATCTGAAGCAGAAGGTATCAGACTACCTCCAGGAAATGCCCCCTGAGACCTGGAGGAAAGTTGGACAGAACTTAGGAGTCAGGATCAAAGCCTGTCTGAACCGCGGTGGGGCACACATCGAGGACGTCAATTACAAGGATTTTGCTTAACTCCATTATGCTTAACTGCATTTTGCTTAAATTTACTTAAACTTACTGCCAAAAAAATATCATTTCATAAGCTTTCAAAAAATGCTTTGTTCACGTTCATGAGGTTTCTGGTTCTTTGTAAATAAACGTTTAAAATTGTATAACTCTTTTTGAAACGCCCTCTGTGTATATATATATATATATATTATATATATATATATATATATATATATATATAGTATATATATATATATATATATATATATATATATATATATGTGTGTGTGTGTGTGTGTATAGTACTTGCATTGCAGAATTTGGATTTGCAATATATATATATATTATAATATATATATATATATATATATATATATATATATATACACACACACACACACATAGATATGGATGGAAAATCCAAGTTTTGCTGCATAACTTCTAAATATATACAAAGATACTGAACGTCTGGTGACACTCCTTGTTAAAGACATGGAAATGGTAACAACAGTGAAGATATGACATGAAAGAGGAAGACAGACCTTATGGATACCTAAAGATGAGCTCTATGAATGTGTGTGGATAACAATAGCTGATACAATTTTAGTTTCCTAATACAAATTGTGAGAAAATTTGCATTTAAATTAAAATAGAAAATGTATAAAAAAATGCATTTCCATTAAGGCAAATTCTAAATATACGTTTTAAATACTAATAAATTGCAATACATTTCGCTTTTTGGGGTGGAAATTCCAACAGAATGCCTTTATAAATTACAAATATCGCAAATCAATTATCATCAAGCTTCAAAGGTGAAACTGTTTGAGTTCTTTGAGTTGGAATCAAGCAATATACTGCATACTTATTTTTCCAATAGTTATTTGGTAAATAATGATGGATGATCGTATTTATGTTTTATTAAACGTAATTCTTTGTACATCTTTTATGAATATTTTTAATTTATTCAATATGAACTGCGTATTAGTATTAACTTCTCATTCTGAAAAAAAAACTGTAACTTTCGTAACTATGTAATAAGTTGTTGTAACTGCATTCGACTCTTCTTATAAAGGAAAATATATGGTAAAATACCTTTTGTGAAAAACGGGAATAAAGTCGCTAATATAAGTCCTACTTTTGTTGTACAGATGAAGCAGAATTCAGTGTCATATAAAATCGACATGATTTCTATCTAGGGTGGCACATTTCTTTCCTCACTTAAAACAAACTGATATCCCCTTACACGGTCGTCCTTCAAGGAAATCTTTAGTTTTACATCCATACCCGATTAAATTTTATGGCTGTTCTCTCGCAATCACGCCTGAATGAAGCGAGTGCTTTTTTACGCGAACTGTATTCAAGAATGGTTCACAGTTCCATCTGCTTCTCATATTACGCTCTTCTTTTGTTCATTTTCTCGCTACACTTCAGCTTCTCTTTCTCCCATTTTTCTCAAAAACTTTGTTCGCTCCAGTTGTCTCGAACAAGTTTGGGGCTAAGGGGCTCTGTTGAATGAGTTTGCGATCTTGGACTAATGGCAGAGACAAGTTATCGATTCTCTAAAAATGGACGATAGACGGACGGAGCTCAAGTTAAAGACGATGACATCATTAATGATGGCAATGAGATACGAATGGTCATTATTATTATTATTATTATTATTATTATTATGATAGGCCATTTACTATAAGTACAATAACGAAGGTTATTAGAGAAGTAGTTGTATAATATTATGTTCACGAAATGGGTATCAAGTTTTAATTACAGGATTTATTGGAAATGACTCATATATAATATATATATATATATATATATATATATATATATATATATATATATATACTTGTTCCTACAAATTTATTTACTCCGATAATATGATCGTAATATATTATTATCTCTGACTTTTATTTACGAACTTTTCGCATATTTTGAGAATACAGTTTCGACTGATCACTTTCTTTGAGAAAATAGAATCTCTCTTTCTCTCTCTTTATCTTCTTTCTCTCTCTCTCTGTCTCTCTCTTTTTTTCTCTCAAACTCTCAGAATTAATGCGAAAAAAATGTTATCTTTATACTTCTCTCTTGATAGCTGATAAGGTTCCGCACGAAACGACACTTTTTCTAGTTCAGAGTGTCCTTTAAACCTTAAAATTTGTTCCAATACATAATTAATTATGAAAACTTTTGGAACAAGGATAGAAAAATGTTTTGATAAAGGGCAGACGATATTTGTTTGGAGGTAAAAACTATCTTGTAGCGAAGGAATCAGCTACGTAGTACATACATACGGGAAACTTCACTATTTTCTTATCATTTTTATCAATTATTCAAGTTTCTGATTAATCTATTAAGTTTTAACTCAATTTTAACATTATGTATTATCATTATTAATATATTATCATAAAGTTGTAAAGTTTTTATTAAATAAAAAGTTCTGATTTACTTCCATGCACAGAGAGACATTATTTTTCATTCATGGCCGTTGGGGAGCCTTTTAAAAGGAAGTGCAGTCTGTTTTTTTGTAATTAATTTTGCCCAATGGAGAGAATTTTACTAAGTGCTTTCGTATACATGATACATCCACTGACTATAATGATAACTTATATTAGCGTTAAAAATGGAAAAAAAATGGAAAATCTAAGCGTAAAATTGGGAATGAAATGTAGTGGGAAGATACCTTATCTATCTATCTTTTTATCTATCATTTTATGTTCCGAGTGGGACATATTTTTGTAGATAATGAAAATAATGATAAGCACATTTTCTATAATAATAATAATAATAATAATAATAATAAACAGATCCGATACGTAAACATTACAAATCATTAGGAATTCCGTCTAAATTATAGACTCTTTATATTCGTCTTTACAGCCGTAAGCTTAATAT
Source organism: Bathynomus jamesi (assembly GCA_023014485.1). Lineage (NCBI taxonomy): Eukaryota > Metazoa > Arthropoda > Malacostraca > Isopoda > Cirolanidae > Bathynomus > Bathynomus jamesi. The sequence goes on along the minus strand of JAJOZX010003674.1, from coordinate 45,029 downwards.
TCTCGTAATAATAATAATAATAATAATAATAATAAACAGATCCGATACGTAAACATTACAAATCATTAGGAATTCCGTCTAAATTATAGACTCTTTATATTCGTCTTTACAGCCGTAAGCTTAATATTCTCGTATGCAGAACGTATGTATCGATCCATGTAAATATTTCATATTTCTTGTATGAATAATTTCATTACGTAAATTGGATATCATTTACGAAACTCACTTTCATTTATTTTCGTATTCACTTTGAATGAAATTATTCATGAACGATGTTTTGGGATCTTTTGTAAAAACACGATGATTGCATGTATCGTTTTCCGAAAATTCTGTTACATTATTAATCCATGATGGTAATATTCAGGAAGCTCATTTCCCCACTACGTAAGGGTGAGTTCGCCCCGAGGGGCAACTGAGCAAGAGCAGAAACGGGGTAAATGGCCGGCCCAATCTCCCCCCCCCCGCCTCCATCTGATGCCAGCAGCATTTGGGAGTGAACCAGTCTCTCACGCTCATAGCTCACTACTGTAACCACTATACTACCAGTTGCTCATTTATTAATTCACTTGGAAAAGAGATGACGCACAAGTATAGATTTTTCCTTTTCTTCGAATAACATGGTTATTTCTTTTTGGGAGTTGTTTAACCTCCTTCGTGACGGAGGAAACCTACAACTTTACGTGGGATCCGAATCACGAGTCACTACATCATCATCTGGACGCAGGGGAGGGTCTCCCATCCAACTACAATCCAGACTCAACGTCGCTTAACTTCGCTGATCGATGGGAAGCAGTATTGCGACATGGCATGTCGTAGCCTTCAAGTAACCCGGATCGAACAGAAGTGATTTGGTGTATCAGTTGTTTGCATACAGTAAAAATACTTTGATTTGAACAACCATATTAGTGACAACGAAACCCACTGGTTATTAATTGGTCATTTAACTTTGTTTTACCAGAAAATAAGCATGGTTAAAAACTCGTGGTTGAATTATTTAGACTGGTTGTGAAGCGTATTTCGGTGCATGGTTGTAGCAGGTCTTTATTTTTTCTTTTGCTCTCGTATGTTATGATCATTTAGTTACCACAGTGGTTCCCAACCTTTTTTAGGCCAACACCCGCTTATGTCCATCAGTATTTGCTGGTGTCCCATCATAAAGATAATAATATAACAAGATAAGTGATTTATTAATAGAAGGTAACAATTTTACAGTTTCCTAGCGCCCCGCTAAGATTCTCAAACACCCACTGTGGGGCGGTGGCGCCCACGTTGGGAACCACTAAATTATTTTAGTACATGGTCACGGAAACAAAAGCGGTTTAATAAATATTATTAAAAATATGCGATAAATAAATATAGAATATGAATTCGCTTACCTTATATTTATTAACGAGCGTAATAAGTTATTACGCTCGTTAATAAATACTATTACTAGTATTACTAGTAATTATCACTAGTAATTACGCTCGTTAATAAATACTATTATTAGTATTACTATTATTACTAATAACATTAAAACTCATTTCCCCAATGATCACTTAAGCCCGGGTATTAATAGGGTAAGTGGCCGGCGCAACCCAACCCAAGAGCCAGCAGCTGAGAGTGAACCCCTAGAATCTCACCGCCGAGAGTCTCTGACACCAATACCACTGAGCCACAATCATTAATGAGTAAAGCAATAAATATCTCGCAAGAAGTAATGAAAATGGAATTTAAAAAAAACAAATTTTTCACATCCAATTTAATAGATACTCTGAACCACTCTTTGGGTGTTCGTTCTTATAAAATTAAAAAAACGTTATCGGGAGCTCCATAAATCTAATTAAGAGAGAGAGAGAGAGAGAGAGAGAGAGAGAGAGAGGTTCCCAAGCGAAAATAAAAGGAATAATGTAATTATTGGAATCTGAAGAAGGCTCACAAAATTAATTGTTCGGAACATGTTTTCGACAAAACTGTCTTCCTTTGAGTCACAAACCGACGGAATTAAAATTGCCTGAACAGCTGGAAGCTGTAGTATGTAAAATTGCTTAATCGTATTCTTGATGGAAGAACAGTTGGCTTATAAATAACCGAGATTGCGATATGGAAAGAATCACAAAAAAATACAAGTTCTTTGAAAGCTTTGAATTTTTATTGTTTCCTTCCAGTAATTTAAGCCGTTTTTCACGTTTTCTTTGCATTAATTTGAGGGGAAACACTTTAGTTATTCAAAAATGTTAAACCGAAATAGTAAATCGATCAAAAATATTCTAAAAAAAGGGTTTTAAATAATTTCATATATTTATTCCTTAAAGTATTTCAGGCACATAGTTTGTAAATGGTGTTGAGAAGCATATAATAGCATAATAGCATAATCGCAATGAAATGAAGAGGGTCTCACAGAAAGAGAACTTCATTTTAAGTCATATGTTACAAAGTGACATGTAAATTTCTATGACACATCATTATTTTCGGGCTAGCCTCATTCTCTCGACGTGACATTTTATCGACGAGTTATTGTGGATTAGATTAAGTCAAGTTTGCGTAGGTTAGGTTAAATTAGGTCAGATTAGGTTAAGTTTATTTTTTGGTGTCGATAGAATTTCCCGTCCACCAAATTGGTATAAGTCCATTATTTTCACGGAACTTTGAGGCTTTTTCCGTGTAGTTTAGGCTAGGGATTCTTTTGCAAGGGGGTGGAGAACCTCCTTCTCAACATTCGAGGTCATATGGCGGAAGGGACCAACAACTTTACATTAGACTTGAACCACGGGTCGCTACTCGCTCTAACTTTACAGTACAAGATGGCGTATTCCACAGCTGAACGTGTGTTTACTGAGAAGCGTTATTTCCAATGAAAAAGTGTTTTGGAAATGCAACTTGATTTTAAAACGCAATTTGGAGAAAGGAAAATCCTTACCAGATCTGCAATACAAAGACTAATGAAGAATTTCAATTCGCAGATAGTAAAAAATTGAAAAACATTTAGAAAAGTCGTGGTGGTCGAAAGAAAACTGTAAAATACGTCACCTTGTACATACTGTAAATTCGATGATAACCTAACCTAAACTACATAAAAAAGCCAGAAAGTTCAGTGAAAATAATGATATGAAATACTTTATATGAAATACTTTGTAACATATGAATTAAACAAAGTCGAATATCCTCTTCAGGAGACCCCGAATATGACGGGTATAGAATTTCTGTAGTCTTTATGTAATGAAATGAAATGAGAAAAACACACACACACACACACACACATATAGACCTACATTTAAAATGACTAATTTCGTTAAAAAATAATAAAACACACACACACACACATACACATATAGACGTACATTTAAAATGACTAATTTCGTTAAAAAATAATAAAACACACACACACACACACACACACATATATAGACGTACATTTAAAATGATTAATTTCGTTAAAAAATAATAAAACACACACACACACACACACACACACACACACTTATTTTATCGGATATACGAAAGGAAGAGAGCGTAGTATTTTCTTAACATTCATTGACGCAAATAATACTTCTTAGCAATGATGATTGATCAAATTTAGAAAGACATAAACGAAGTAAGTAAACCGTGAATCATTCTTTCATTCTCATTTATTTCTCTAATGTAACTTTCTCTTTTCTTAATTTCATTCTAGTTTCAAATCTTTCGGAAATCTTTTGCGAAATATATCACCGATTTTTCTTCCTTGTAAAGAAAAGAGACAAGAAATTAAAGTAAAAAACGGGAAGATGTAATAAAGAACGCGGTTAGATGACTTTAAAAAAAAATAAAAAAAATTATTATTATTATCATTATATATATATATATATATATATATATATATATATATATATATATATATATATATATATATATATATATATATATATATATATACTGAGCGGGCAGAAAAATCGGCCCACTTGGAATATCGCGAAAAGCAAAAACGTGGGCAAGCTTCTATTTATAAAAGTTTTAAAATTGAAAATATAGTCTATGAGGCAACCAAATAACGAGACAACAACGTCAGCTGCGAACACACTAGCTGTAACGAATTTTCGACTTCTTTTAAGAATTCGACAGTCTCACATTCAGTTACTCATAGACTGCTAGTGCCACTTTTTTCTTCCACTAGTTGGAGTAGGCATTTGCGTTTGGTAACAGATAAATTTCTAATTCTTTTGGGTTTCAGAATTGGACATTTACGATGGATTTGAGTGCCGTGAACGTCGCGAGAGTCGTCGCCCTAATTGAAGATGGTCGGAGCCAGCGTTACGCCGCCGATGCGCTAGGAATTCCAAGAACAAAGGTTCGACGTGTCTACCAACGTTATGTGGAGACAGGAGAGTACACCAGAAGACCAGGATCTGGAAGATCGCCCTGCACATCTGCCCGTGACGATCGTTTCATCGTCTTCAGTGTTTTGCGAGATCGTCGCTTGACTGCCACAAACGTCCGCAATGAGCTGGAAAGGTCTCGAGACGTCAGTGTATCGGAGTGAACAGTTAGAAGGAGACTTATGGAAAGTGGCTTACAGGCTAGACGTCCAGCAATGGGCCCGGAATTGCTCCCACACCACCGCAATGCTCGTCTTGCTTTCGCTCGTGAGCAAGTCAATTGGACTATGGTCCAATGGGGACGAGTATTGTTCACGGACGAATCAAGATTTAATCTTCGAACATTCGATGGACGGGAAAGAGTGTGGAGAAGAACAGGAGAAAGATTCGCCCCTTGCACTTTTACGGAGATGGTTGCTTTTGGAGGAGGCTCAGTCATGGTCTGGGGTGGTATCACTTCAAACTCGCGCACAGAGTGGGTCATTGACGTCCGCAAGATACGTGGAATAGATCTTGCTGGAGTATGTGGTCCCTTTTGCTCCTTTCACTGGCGAAGACTTCCTTCTACAGCGCGATAACGCTGGACCCCATGCGGCAAAAACCGTTACCGATTTCACTTGACGAAGCTGGAATTCGTCGAATCGAGTAGCCTTCCAGAAGTCCGGACCTGAACCCCATAGAACATCTGTGGGACA
>JAJOZX010003674.1:0-37500 GCA_023014485.1 Bathynomus jamesi | reverse complement strand
AATGTATAAACAGAGCAGAAAAATTGGTCTATCGAAAGTCACATTCCTCGGTTTGCGTTCTCATATAAACGAAAAGGTTCTGTGTGAGTACCTAAAATGTTCATGTCTGTATCGCGGTAAACATATTTTAAAACTTACCAATAACCCAAATAAATATCGTTATAATAAAAATCACTGCCAGCTGTATTAGGTAATAACCGTATATAATTATTAGCATTTTATTTAGGTCTCATTTGGTAATTTAAAAGTTTCGAAATGAAAATCTGCAACATCGCAGATTTTGGCAAGATTTTAGCAAGATTTTAGCGAAATTTTAGCAAAATTTTTAGCAATGTTGCGTTGACTTTGGTCATTTGTCGTCGTGTGTCTTTGCCGTGGGTTTATAAACGCGGTTACTTTATTACAAAATCGTTGAAGAACTTTAAATCTGCGCATAAATTCCCTTAAATTCAGTTACTCTTCAAGGGAATCAAGGGAATTCAAGGGAGCTCAAAGGAGTTCAAGGTGGTAACATGTTGGCCACTTTTTCCTCACTCCCAAGAACTATATTAAAATTTTTTATAGGGCTTTTATATAAGCATATATATATATATATATATATTATAAAAAGAGAGAGAGAGCGCTTTACAGGCAAAGACCCAAAGATCCACTCTAGGTTAGCCCAAGAAAGATGAGAGAATAAAAAGGAAACCAGTAAATGAAAATAAAGACTACTAAAAACTGATACTAATTTTACACTTATAAACGTGTAAAATTTTCACACAGGATAGTAGTAGACTATAGTAAAGTATAGAACAGACAAGGCTCTCTCCCTCCTCGAAAACCACTGTTGACAGAAAATAGTTGTGAAAGAAGATTTATAGTAAAGTAGAAAAAAAGTATAATGAAAAGAATAGCCTCAGAGTTCATTCACACCACGCGTGCACTTATCTCGTGTATCTGGTTGCGAATAGAGGATAGTGGAAAATAAAGGATAACATGAAACACTGAACTACTTTCACTTGGGTATTGCACGCAAAACGTCATAATTTCATCGCCGCGTCATTTCTTCTGTGAATGGCAAAGGTCACCCTGCTGAAAGACTGATATTTTAAAATTAACTATTTATATTGGCATCCTTCACTCTAGAATTACTTAGATAAGGGAACATTAATCCAGAGGCAACTCCAGCCGGTGAGAGAGAGAGAGAGAGAGAGAGAGAGAGAGAGAGAGAGCTGAACCAAATATATATTTACTTGTCTGTTAATAATGAAAGTGAGAGTGAATCACATTTGTTTTAATTAAGAACTTTCACATTGAAACCCGAACTATTATATTGCGTTGTTCACACTGTAAAACTCTTCAACCGGCAGATAAATCTCATTCACATGGGTGGGATCGTATATATGATTTATAAATAAGCGCGCAAATGACTACATTCGAAAACTGAGCTTAACGCTTTCATATAATATATATATATATATATATATAGAATTTCATTACGGTTTGGTCTTTTCCATATATATATATATATATATATATATGTGTGTGTGTGTGTGTGTGTGTTGTGTGTGTGTTGTTTTAGACAATTAAATCATCAAAGCTTCATGCCAGAAGTAAAACTTTCTACATGAATTATGTCGGGAGTGCACTTCTGATGTATAAAAACCGCGATTTCGATCGTGTTCATCGATTGAACAGTATTTAGTATTTATGATAAATTAATCACTTTTTTTCTATTTGAGCATTTTTCCGTATCGTAAATCATTTATTTTCAGGACACTCTATAATTTAAGAAATTTTAAATATATATATATATATATATATATATATTGTATTTTAAAGATATTTATGATTGTAATTTGGTATTAAATGTAAATTTAAAATGAAATGATTTAAACAATACAGTTAGAAGAGTTATATATATATAGATAGACAGATAGATAGATAGATGGAAAGATAGGTAACAGAAAATTGTGAATGTTTCCTGCTAAGACCATATAAGAGTTATATATGGTAGTAAATATCTTGAATGCCATTTGGTCTTCAGCTCGAAACGTTGTCCAAAGTCTACGTACTGTAAACACGCGACTGAGAGCGAGTTATTGTGAGGTTCTGGCGTCTTCTAAACGAATAAAACACAATCGCTTTGATTGATGGCTCAGCGTTCCGTTATTGACTCACTCTCAAGGGACTGCTTTGACGCATATTGATGCATTCTACATATTCCTAGTGAATTTATCAAAATGTCTGACGTGAAGTGCTATTCATAAAGGTAGAGTCTGTATACGTCCATTGGCCTCAGTTCTAATGACAAAATGAGCCGATCAATAATAAGGTTTACAAGGCTTACAACTCAAAAGTTAAAAATAAGGTCGAAATTTACTACCTATATAAATAACATTGTAAAACCAGTTATTTGGAAAAAGTATGTATAGCTCGCCAAATTTTGGCCGTTTTAAATTATATTTCGGTTATAATTTTTGCGTTTATTATTGAAAAATGAATCAAGCTTTCACTTATATTTCAGAATGAAATTCAAAAAAATACTTTTGGTAAGGATGAAAAATGTCATCTAAGACTTTATACTCACTGCAATGCAGTTAGTAGGAACGTAAATTTTTTTTCATTCGATCAACGTATCTCGGGTTCCTAATTTTTTGAAATTTTTCCATTAAATTTTCCTTTTGTTCTCTTCAAACCGAATTCATGCCTCAATCTTTACAGAGCTCAGGCCAACTAATACAGTCCATTGCTCTTGTACTATTATTATTACTAGCATCATCTGGATTCGAACCCCCGACCTCAGTGTCTTTGCTTCGTTTATAAGGAAACGGTGTTACACACTAAACTACGGACACTAGTTATATATACACAGTAACTTTGTATATAAGAACTTCATATAGGGTGTATACGTAACCTATTTATACGCTATTTAAAGCACCATCTGACCTCGTATAAAGCGCGTATACTTTCTGCAGACTGTTTGCTGACCTGTATGAAGATTATGCTCAGTGTAAACAAGAAGAAGAGTAAGAACGGCGAAGAGCGAGGAAAGTGTAAACAAAATGTCGTTTCATCCTTTTAATGAAGAGAAGAATTTTGTCTCACTTCTATTTTATTACTGACCGCTCATGTATTTTATTATTCAAAGACCGCTTTCAACATCTCGTCAAGTCCAACATGGCGACCCTTGAACTTCGGTACTTATTTAATGTCTGAGATTGTTTACCTTTCTTCCTAACGGCTAAGGTCATATGACGGAGGGGACTTACAATTTTACTTTAAATTCGAACCATTTACGGGTCTCCACATCATCTGAACACGGAAAACGGTCACCCCATCCCCCCCCCAAAAAAAAAACTACTGAACAGTTCTAACATCATTTAACAGCACTGATCTCACGGGAAGTGGTGTCGCGACGTGGCCATGAAGTATAGACCGAACGTAACTAGAAATTGTTTTTCATAAGGAAAAAAATTAGATCCTATCCCCGAATTATGGATGGAACAGAATCATTTACAGACACTCTTGTAACCTAACTTAACCTAACCTAACGTGACGTAACATAACGAACATATCCTAACCTAACCTAACCTTAAAGGAGCGCGTCATTAATTTTGACCTATCTATAAATTGGGAGTAATTCCTTAGAATCATTTCTTTTTGTACGTATGCAAAAAAAAGAAGATTCTCGGGCCCCGACATTTATTACAGAAAAGGTTTATTTTAAAGCAATAACTTCCTTCGTTCTGTGAATGAAGCGTGAATATTCACGATAAATGGGACTTATTAAATACATAAAACAAGTAAATTTTTAAAACAAAACGAAAATATTCGCACATATCTTGAAAGTGAAGTGACAAAAACGTGTGTAATATACATATATATGGAGAGAGAGAGAGAGAGAGAGAGAGAGAAATCCCAAATACAGTATTCCACTGTTTAAAAGGGGAGAGAGAGAGAGAGAGAGAGAGAGAGAGAGAAATGAATTACATTTCCATCAAATTTGAATTTATTCTTACAAATTTCATTCAAACATTTTTATAACAATACTACTACTACTACTACTACTACTACTACTACATAATAATAATAATAATAATAATAATAATAATATCGAAACCATAGTTAAACCCATATAAATAATCTTACAAGGATGAATATGGTATGATTCTTAAAGTTTCTCTAAATCTGTTTGTTGGAAATTTCTCCCAAGCGGGAGAAACTTTTAAAATTATTTTAATTAGCTCATTTCAGAAGTTAATCCTCGAGTTGTTTCAGTGACACTAACATATATTTAGCAACGATTCTTCTTGTATAAATTCCGATATATTATAATATATATATATGTATATATATGGGAATGAACTCAGAATGGTCCCCTGAGTTTTTTATGATACACACAGACAGTGCATGGAACAAGGAACTCTTCTGGGATAATTAAATCCACTATAGTGGATAGGAACGACGTAAGTATAGAGGAGTGTCTGCACACGAGGAAGAGAAATAAAAAACAAATGAAAAATAAGGCACCCGCCCGGGAATCGAACCGAGGATCTTCCGATTGCCGGTCAGACGTGCTAACCACTACACTACGGAGCCACGATAGTCAGAAGTTGTAATTCTCCTACATAAGGCATTGGTTTCTGCCCTATGTAGGAGAATTACAACTTCTGACTATCGTGGCTCCGTATTGTAGTGGTTAGCACGTCTGACCGGCAATCGGAAGATCCTGGGTTCGATTCCCGGGCGGGTGCCTTATTTTTCATTTGTTTGTTATTTCTCTTCCTCGTGTGCAGAACACTCCTCTATACTTACGTCGTTTCTATACGTTAATATACTGCGCGGTCATTGCAGTTAAATGTATATATAATATATATATATATATATAATATATATATAGGGTGTCCCATAAGTTCCGTCTCATAGGAAAATTTAGGATCACCTGAAGATCAGGGCTCCCAGCCTTCGTTAGTTAGCTTTATAAGCCTAACTAACGAAAATATCACGACTTAACATAACCAATCGTTAGATCAACTGTACGCCCTTAACGATTGGTTAGGTTAAGTCGTGATATTTTCGTTAGTTAGCCTTATAAGGCTAACTAACGAAGGCTGGAGCCCCTGATCTTCAGGTGATCCAAAATTTATTTTAAATTCAATTTGCAAAAGTAATCATTAGAACTAAAATAAACGTTCGAATTTGAACGTCTTTGTTTGGGGCCTTTTTCTGGGGGGGGGGGACCGCCTTTTCCTCAGGAGTATAACTCAATTCCATATTAGCCATTGCTAATATTAACCTGCAACAAAGAAAAGGTCCCAAAACAAGACATCAATTTGAACATTTGTAAATTTAATTTAAAATAAATTTTCCTATGAAACTGGACTTATGGGACACCCTGTATATATATATATATATATATATATATATATATATATATATATATCTTTCAGTGATGGTTCTCTTCTACATATGCAAATATCAATACGTTTAATAACATGACTAACGTAATAAGCAGCAAAAGCGTACTTTGAAAGAGTATGAAATAGCTTCACTATTGACTGTTTCATCATCATAAAGATTTTCAGTATTAAGAAGTGAATAATTGGTTGGTGAAAGAAAGAAATGTGACATTTCTTCACTCTGAAATGTGTGACGTCAAAATTTTTTTTATTATCATTATTTTTTTTGAATCATTTTTAACTTGTTTTTCCACGTTAATAATGGAATTTCGGCCTTAATTTTGGCGTTAAAAGCTTTAGAATACTATTTTATGTTAATATTAACTTCATAATTCTTTATTAACGAAAAAATAGGGTGTTAAAATTAAAAAAAATAAATATCAAACCGTTGGTTTTATTTTTTTTTATATATTGTAAGCAAATTGCATACGTTAAAATGAAAATTCCAAACGTTTTCTGACACCCCTACTTACCCCCACTCCCGCCTTTTCGTCCCCCAATTTTTTTTTTTTGAGTTCCTAAACCTTTTCTTACACCCCAATTCATATCGCCAATTTTGCTCCTTTACCTGCAAATGACAATGTGTTCTCTGCAATTGTCGTTTCAAATGGTTTCGACGTAGAAATGGGAAGAGACAGAGCGGTCTTATTTAATATCGAAAATGAACTTAATTCTATATTGATATGAATGGTAGAGATGAGGTAAAGACAGATTCATCTCAGGATGAGTGAATGAATAAAACCTTATGCCTGATGAATCTTCATATGCTGTTTTAAACGCATCATAATATTGAAGAAAGGTTTTTTTTTTCCGAAAAATGGAAAACCATTTCGATTATTTTGGGGACAGATAAAAATAGAAATGGAATATTCGTTTTGAAAGACTGAAAGGGACAGAGAAAATTATTGGTCAAATTCAAAGAGTAAAACAAATTAAGAAAAATTGGCGCCTTCGTAAAACATTTTTCGCTCAAAGCGTTTATTAAAGAAGAAGTATTAAGAACGTAGAATATAAAGAACGTTAAGAACGTAGAATATAAAGAACGTTAAGAACGTAGAATATAAACAACGTTAAGAACGTAGATAAAGAACGTTAAGACGTAGAATCTAAAGAACGTTAAGAACGTAGAATCTAAAGAACGTTTAAGAACTTAGAATATAAAGAACGCTAAGAACGTAGAATATAAAGAACGTTAAGAACGTAGAATATAAAGAACGTTAAGAACGTAGACTATAAAGAACGAGGATAGCGGAAAAGATGATCCGAGGTCAAGAGGACTCAAAATATAGAGTTTTAGTCCATTCTGATGCCATTTAGTACTTTCATCGATGCCTTGCGGGACCCGTGGCTGGGATCTCACGTACAGCTGTAAGTCCCCTCCGTCACATGACCTTTGCTGTTACGTAAGAGGTTAAACAACGCCCAAAATACGCAAAAAACATGCATTGCGTTGGGCGTGAATTCTCTCCGAAATCGAAACTAAAAAAAAATGCGTGCTCGTTTTTGTTCAATTTATATTTTTATGTCTGTGTTTCCTTTTGTTTTATCTACTTTGTTTTATCTACTTGTCTACTTTGTTTTATCTACTTATCTACTTTGTTTTATATATATTACGAAACCTTTGAAGAAGAATACATGGAGTAAAAACAATGAAGTATTTCATTTAGCTGTATTTTATTATTTCATTTCATTTATGCAAAAGCAGGAAACAATTAATTATATTACTTTGTAATAATTTAATAAAATTTTCAGTATTGTTTTAAAAACAATTTTAGTACTTAAATACAACTTAGAATACAATTTTAATACTTTGAATACAATTTGAAATACAATTTTAATATTTAGAATACAATTTAAAATACAATTTTAATACTCAGAATACAAGAATACAGTTTTAATACTTAGACATTTAAAATACACATAAGATGCTTATGGATTTTTTCAAAGTTTCTATTATATCACTTTGATCATTTGGTTACATAACACGTATTTTAAACTAAATCGTCAAAATATTTACTTCAATCACAAATCATTTTATATATTGTAAATAATGTGACTTTTCATGACGTCACATCGAAAACTTTGGTGTTTGAATTTAGGAGAGGAGAGAGCGTCAAACGTCATAATTCTTACATCATTCTGATGGTGGAGTGTATATTATTATATATATATATATATATATATATATATATATATATATATATATATAAAGAGAGAGAGAGAGAGAGAGAGAGAGAGAGAGAGAGAGAGAGAGGTTGGTTTGGTTGAACGTTGCACTCAAATATGAAGGGCGGTTTCGACTCCAGCCTTCGCCGTCCAGCAACTTATTCGTGATTGCCCAGATCCAAGTAAATTCGCGACCATCCCGATGTAACCTTATATATATATATATGATACAACTCAAAATGGTCCCCTAAGAAACTTTTATTTTAAACACACACACCGTTCATGGAACAAGGAACTCTTCTGGGAAATTTTTTTCTTTTTCATGATGTTAGCTCGGGCTAACATCATGAAAAGAAAAAACTATAGTGTTTGTCATTTACCATTACTTATTCGGACTATAGTGGATTTAATTTCGCTAGAAGAGTTTCTTGTTCCATGCACGGTCTGTGCGTAGCATATATATATATATATATATATATATATATATATATATATATATATATATATATATATATATATATATTATATATGGGAAAAAACTTCAGAAACTATAACGATATATTTCAAAATGGATTAAAAGCAATTACGCTCGACCAAAGTCTTTTTTTCTCTTTAGTATTTTCACTGATGAAGTACAGGGTGTGAAGAAAGTAGAAGTAACGCAAGTGAAAAGACAGAAATCCGATTTGAACAGGTTTAAACTAGTTTCAACTTGTTTTTTAACTCGTAAAAACATTTTCAACACTTTTATAAACCTTACTATCAAATATACAGTTGTTATAAAGTACATGTAATAAATATTAATTGGCATTGTTCAATCGCATTAATATAATTCAAATCGGATTTGTCTCTTCACTTGCGTTACTTTATACACACCTTGTATTTATAACAAAAGATAAAATTAATTCTCTTATCTTTAAAATCTGAAATCTAAATTTTTTGTCGAATGAAGGAAACGCATAACTTTGCATAATACACAGTATTATTAATCCTTAAACCATGATTCGAACTTGGAACCTCTGACTGTATAGGAATCGCGTGTATGTATGACGCAAAATCATTCGCGTTAACGAGGCCCATCGAGCTAACCACGGAATTACTATTAATTATCAGCATCATCGGGACTCAAACTCCCGACCTCAGTTTCGTCACATTTCGCTTATAGTGAAAACTTTGTTACCCACTGAGCCATTGGGACTGGCTCACACGCGTTAAGTCGTGACATTTCCATGCATAATTTTGTCATTGGCCCCTCCTTCCTGCATTAAAAAAAAACAAGAATGTACTTCAGTTGTTGGACTAATGACATTTGATCAATGAAATATTAAGTCGACAAATTATTGTGGGTTATATTCTTAGTCTAGGTTAAGTTAGATTTTTTTGAGTGTCGATGTTATGTCTCGTTGACCAAATGGGCATTGGTTATCAATTGTATCGTATAAGTGAATTCTTTATAACAGCAAAAGAAAACATAAGCGTTTGGTACCTTCAAATGTCGTGCAATGTTAAGGAATGTTAATAGCAATGTTAAGGAGAAGAAAGTATTTAAGAAAATATTTAAAGGTATTTAACAAAGAAAAATTGAATTTTATTAACATTATAAGTAACATATTAATCATAACTTTCATCTAAAATGTAGACGCCCCATTTCCCTCCCTCCCCCTAAAAAAATAATAATAATAACAGCAGAAAAAACAGAAAAACGAAAAAAATTAAAAAATATTTCGACATGCAAAAAATAAAAGGGGAAAAAAAAAACTTTGACATGCTGTTAGCTTTTTTCCATTTTAAAAATTTGGTATCAATCCAAAGTCTGGAAACGTCACTCACAAAACAAAACCCGAAACGTATATTTTTCAGAAGCGCCAAAAAAAAAATTTCAGAAACACATATCCGCGGACATTTCCTTAAATATACAGACGTACCTTGAAAGAAATGGACGTCACTATACGTTTCTTAGGAAACATCCGAGTAAAGAACACATCTTCAACATCGTATACACACACACACACACACACACACACACACACACACGAAACAGGACCAAACTGTTTCCCGTGATCAAAGTTGGCTAGAAATTATACGAGACAAGATGGAAGCGAGAATAAACGACAAAACTTTGGAAGGGCGAAAAATACCTTGTTGTAAAATTAAATTAAAAAGTTTTGTTTTTTATTTGCTTTTCTTCTCGTCCTAAATTATTTATTCCTTCGGGTTTTTTTTTGTAGAAGGGTTTTCATTAATTATCATAATTAAACAGGTTATTATATTTTTATGCGTTAATTAATGTATACTAACATGATTACGTTTGCAGTTATACGCGTGTGTGTATATATATAACCTTGGTTTTGCTTCCGCCCGAATTGTTCATTCTGACGAAAGTCAAGCTTGTCACTCCACCTTAGACCTACAGTTTAACGTGGAATTCGAACCACGCCCCACCAGCAGCCCAGTGTCTTAACCACTGGGCTACCCAGGGTACCCTTGCTAACAGACTATTTTTATACTCTAAATGGTACTAAACGTTTGGTTATATATATATATATATATATATATATTATATATATATAGATAGATAGATAGATAGATAGATAGATAAACAGATTTTAGTTTAAAACTTAAACGCTCCTAATTGGATGTGAAAAATAATGTCAGAATTGATGAAAATAAAATCAGTTAATAAAAATTCTTCGCGAAATTTACGTCCATTCAATTGTTTTGAGCGTTTGACATTGAATCAATTGGACAATCGATGTATTTCGAATTTATAAGAATGTATAAGACGCCAAGAACAGGTATTTATTGCTGTACACAAATACAAATCGAAGGTTTTCAGTAGGTTTTCAATTTACTAGATAAATTAATTTCAGTAATAATAATAATAATAATAATAATAATAATATATAATAATAATTCTTCCCAATATGGTCGAACTCTTGTGTTATAGATTTGGTAGTTCAATTCTTTCTCCAATGGCTTCTTGCTTTATCCTTTTTGCTAACGTTTCGTTCAAGCACATCTGAACCCCTTCGGAGCTTGCTAGGGATTTATTCGTTTAGAAGTGTGACAGTGCTTATACGCGTTGAAGGTTTTCCATGAGCGCAACAATCGCCTCTTAATGGCAGTTCAACCACGCGTTGCAGTTGGTTCTTGAACGAAACGTCAGGAAAAAAATGGAGCAATAAACCATCGAAGAAAGAAGAGACTTCGATAATATATTTTATTTATTTAGTGTTCTATTTATGCATGTCGGAGCTTACAGGTAAGAAAAAATACTCTATAAAAATGGATCAGTAAATGATTTCCTATAATATATAGAATAGAACTGCCATTTGCAAGCAAATTTTATGCTTTATTCGGAGAATGGGACCATTTGACAATTATTTTTATACTCTAAATGGCACTAGACGTTTGTTTATATACAGAGTGTCTCAGAAGTCGCGCACCATAGGCTTTACTCAGATTTATGAGGTTTACGCGTCGAAATGGTTTATAAGTGATGTTTAATTACAATATATGTTCGATAATGTTCGAATAATAAAATTAATAGTATGTACAGTTAATCAAAAAGCTATATTAAAATAATTAAATTGAATGACGCTCTATTAGCCAATGGTGTCTCAGAAGTCGCGCACCATTGGCTAATATAGCTTCATTGAATTTAATTATTTTAAGATAGCTTTTTGATTAACTGTACATACTATTAACTTTATTATTCGAACATATATTGTAATTAAACATCACTTATAAACCATTTCGACTCGTAAACCTCGTAAATCTGAATAAAGGCCATGGTGCGCGACTTCTGAGACACCCTGTATATGAAACGTCTACCGTTTGCGCCTAGACGCATGCGCAGTGTGGTTAAAAATATTTTGAAATTGTGACGCAGTTTATTTGTGTTCTTACTTACAGGCTATTTCGAAAAGAGGAGAACTCAAGTATTATATTTGTGCATTTATTCATTTATTCCATGTAGGCTTAGGTCTTTTGCGTGACTTTCATGTGTTTATTAATTTTATTTATTTGGCTCGGTCTTGCCTAGTAAAGTCTTTCAAGATTAAGACTAGCCTGTGACTCTGAGCCTAACCTAAGACCTAAGCTTCTTGATATGCAGTAAGCCTACCTTAGGTTCAATTCTCTAAGAAAGACAGTCTATACTTGAGAAAAGACGCTGATAAGTCAGAAAGGATTTGGCCTAGAACAACAAAATTTAATCCAGAACTGATCTAACCGAACCAGTCGTTAGGTCCACTGTACGCCCTTGATGATTGGTTAGGTTAGGTCGTGATATTTTCGTTAGTTAGCCTTATAAAGCTAACCAAAGAAGGCTGGGGGTCCTAATCTTCAGGTGGTCCGTAAAATTTGAGGAAAAATTAGATGAACTATAGAATAGAATAGAATAACCTTTATTAATAATAATAAAATAAATAATTGTGAAGCTCGACTATTTATTTTATTTAATTTGGCCCTTAAGCTTTAGTCTTTAGTGGGCTCTTATTAAAAATAAGCAGCTAGTTGTTGTAAATTAATAATAATAAATAAATAAGTAAATAAGTATTATTAATAGTTAAAACATGTATTACAATATTAAACAATATTAATGGACAATATTAAACAATATTAGTGGACATTAATCCTAGATTTTTGTTAGTATGCCATTATTAATCGGGATTTCAACTTGGTTTTAAACAAATTTACAATCACAATATTTTTTATATCGGCATGCAAATCATTCCATAGTTTCAATCCAATGAAAATTGGTAGTTTTTGAGATGAAGACAATCTAAATTGAGATATAACAAGCGTTGATCTATTTCTGGTCTGATACGAGTGGATTTCTTGATGAGTTACAAAATATCTATTTACCCATTGCAAATTAATGATTTTGTTCTTACACTTCTTACACTAGAACTAGATAGTACAGTATATCCACTTGTAAAGCGTCGACTAAGAGAAAAATTATTTTGAGTATTTAAAACTGAGAAATGGCTTTGATAATGTAAATTACAGGAAGTTACTTGATAGGAATACAGAGTCAATTACAAGAAAAAATGAATATAAATTGAAAGTTAAAAGTTTTTAGCATAAATGCTGTGAAGCAACACTTTTCATGTAAATTTAAATTTAAACTTAAACTCCTTTTTAGACTTTTCTGCGTTAGACACTTCATTATTAAAAAATTCAGGGAGCTATTGAAGAATAGGGACCCCAGCCTTATTTAGTTAGGCTTATAAGGCTAACTAACGAAAATATCACGACCTAACCTAACCAATCGTTAGGTTAACTGTACGCCCTTGACGATTGGTTAGGTTAGGTTATGATATTTTCGTTAGTTAGCCTTATAAAGCTAACTAAAGAAGGCTGGGGTCCCTATTCTTCAATAGCTCCAGATTCAGTAAACATTTCATTAGACATTTCAGATTAGTCTTTTGAACTGTTCAAAAAATTGAGACAGTTTAGACCAGTTGTTCTTAACCTGTTTTGCATGGCTACCCAAAACCAATTCTAACCTAGCACCATTACCCCAATCATTAGATATTAAGGAGCAAGTGTAGTTTACGTCCCCCTGTGGTGCCTATGTATCATAGTTTACGTTCCCCTACATTATCCTAGTGTAGTTTGCGTTCCTCAACTTTGTCCGCGTATACCTAATCAAATAAAACGTTAAAACGAACAAAAATATAACGACTTAACCTAACCAATCGTCAATATATATATATATATATATATATATATATATACACACAGTATATAATATAGTGACGATTGGTTAGGTTAAGTCGTAATATTTTCGTAGTTTTAACGTTTTATTTGATGGATTCATTTAAAAAATGTCTCCTAAAGATCCTAGTGTAGTTTACGTTCCTCAACTTTGACCTAGTGTAGTTTGTGTCCCCTTTTGCGTCAGGGGGACGTAAACTACACTTGCTCCAATATTATTTTTTCATATTATAATTCTGGATTATCACAATATTATTTTTTATAATTTCTGGATCGTGTGTCATTACCACACAAAATAAAATAGTTGTCATTACCCCAGTTGGGTAATTTACCAACTGGTTGAGAGACATTAATGGTTTAGACATTTCAATTGACTTACTGAAATGTCTAACGAATTACACGTTACAAAATTCACAAAACTGGGATAATGAAACGTCTAACGAAACGTCTACTTCCATTTAGAGTGTAAATAATACAGAACACAAAAATTATATACAGTAAGTTAAAAAATATGAAAAAAGTGTGAAATTAAGTGCAAAATACGATGGCTGTGGACAATGGATGCTGAATGATAACATACAAAACCTCTCTCTCTCTCTCTCTCTCTCTCTCTCTCTCTCTCTCTCTCTCTCTCTCTCTCTCTCTCTCTCTCTCTCTCTCTCTCTCTCTCTCTCTCTCTCTCTGACGGGGACATCGCTAATGTGCTTAATGAGTACTTTGCGGGAGTGTTTACCAGGGAGGACACCCACATCATCACCGAGCCAGGCGTCATCAGGCACGAAGGTGCTGGCCTGGATAGTGTTCGGTGTACCGCGACAGTCGTTGCCGATAGAATGGACAAACTGAGCGCGTTTAAGGCTCCTGGGCCAGACCAGTTCCTCCCCAGAGTGTTGCGGGAGGTGCGCGACCAGGTGGCTCCCCACCTGGCTAGTCTTCAACAAATCTTTGGAGACGGGCCAGGTGCCTGGTGACTGGAGGGAAGCCAACGTGACCCCCATCTTTAAGAAAGGGGATCACGAAAGTCCAGAGAACTATCGTCCAATTAGTCTCACTTCGGTTGTAGGTAAATTATTAGAGGGGATAATAGAGGATAGGATCGTTGACCATTTGGATTCCTACAAGCTGCTTGGGGATTCTCAACACGGGTTTAGACGGCATAGGTCGTGTCTCACCAATTTGCTCGAGTTTTTCCACGTCATGTTGAGTGAGTATGATAAGAGTAGGGCGATTGATATACTTTATTTCGACTTTGAGAAAGCCTTTGATAAGGTACCTCACCGCCGGCTAATGGCGAAAGTGCGCGCGCTGGGTATCGGTGGGGAAGTAGGTAGGTGGATTGAAAACTGGCTGAAGAATAGGCGGCAGAGTTGTAATTAAAGGGGCTAGCTCGGGTTGGGCCTCGATCACTAGCGGGGTTCCTCAGGGTTCCGTTTTGGGGCCACTGTTGTTTATCATTTACATAAATGATATCGACGCTGGCATCGTCAGTAGGATCGCCAAATTCGCTGATGACACCAAGCTTGGGGCCAATGTTGGGACGCCCGAAGCGATCGAGCAACTGCGTGCGGACCTACGTAGGATAGGAGAGTGGTCCGAAAAATGGCAAATGCCGTTTAACTTGGGTAAATGCAAGGTGATGCACATTGGCTACACCAATCCCAAGTCGGACTACTACATGTTGAGGAGTAATATCGAGACCACTGATTTGGAAAAGAACTTGGATGTGCTAATTAGCAGCGACCTTAAGTTTACGAAACAGTGCGTAGAGGTGGAAAAGAAAGCCCAGAAGCTGTTGGGTTATATCAGGAGGCAATTTCAGTTTCGGAACAAGGAGATTGTGCTCTCTCTGTACAATGCCCTGGTTCGGCCGCACCTGGAGTATGCTGTGCAGTTCTGGTCGCCCACCCTCAAGAAAGATATTGAGAGGCTGGAGCGAGTGCAGGCGAGGGCCACAAAGTTAATCCCTTCCGTTAGGCATATGGGCTACAATCGACGCTTACCCGCCCTGAATTTGTTTTCGCTGGAAACTCGGAGGCTGTGCGGTCAACTCATCGAGGTTTTCAAGTTCTTACGCGGGTTCAACAATGTCGATTTTAGAAGCATGTTTAGTTTAAATGATACCCCAACTCGCAACAATGGTTGGAAGTTGAATTTGAAACGGTTTAGGACTAGTGTGTGTGGAAATTACTTTACGTATAAGATCTGTGACACGTGGAACAGGCTACCTTCAGAAGTTGTGACCAGTTCTTCTGTGGATCTGTTCAAGAAAAGGTTAGACCGAATCTTGCACACTATTTGAGGGTGATAGAATTTTTCTCTGCATCCGTTGCTATTGGTACCTCCTCGTTATGGGCCGCAAGGCCTTTTGAGGTACTACTTTTCCTTGTAACTCTCTCTCTCTCTCTCTCTCTCTCTCTTCTCTCTCTCTCTCTCTCTCTCTCTCTCTCTCTCTCTCTCTCTCTCTCTCTCTCTCTCTCTCTCTCTCTCTCTCTTATAGGATTACACACACCGTTTTTTTAAGTATATAAACTCTATGCATAGCACTGAATACCTTTATATTGTACAAGAATTTTGTGTCTGTATAGGAATAAAATTATCTTATTTACAATTGGTATGTAGAGAAGGAAAAATGTTGGAATGGAATAGGAGAAGAATAGATATAGTATTATGGTTAGTATAATTTCCTAAATTTATCTCTTTTAGTTTTTCTGGAAGCTTTATAGAGGGTTAGATTCTCTCGTCTGTTGATATTGGGGTTGTTCCAAAGGTTGGGTTCAGTGGAGCATAAAGATCTAGTTGCACAAATCTAGAGTGTAATTCGGTTTTCTGATGTACGTGTTTGATTGTCTTGTGTCGAAGCGGTATTGGGTTTGGGAAAGTTAATAGTTTGTTTTGGAGGATTTCTTCCGTGGTATTGTTGATGATTCGACATATATACATATAAAAGAGGCCATATTTAGTTTGTAAATATATTTTAGTTTTAGAATGTTTAAATCGTGGAACATTATCATGTCGGCAACTTTCATTCGTCTTATTCGATTGAGAAATTTCTATAATTATTCTTTCGTCATGACGACCAAAAGCTAAATTAAATATTTTTATGATCAGCGAGGTTCAGCGAACTTGGGGGTTTAGGTAGTGGTAGTTGTGGGGAGGGTAATCGTTCTCTACGTCCATATGATGTAGCGACCCGTGGTTCGGATTTCATGCGAGTAAAGCTGTAGGTCCCTTCGTTCACATGACATTTGCCGTTATGAATTAAATTAAACAACCACCTAAAATACATAAATTTACAGCCCCCTCCGCCATCAGTAAGCTGAATTAAAAAAATGTGTATACAATTTATAATCGAAGTATTGATAAGAATGGAACCCATATTTTACGTTACAAAAAGACTACAGTAATTTGATAATAGAAAATGTAGTTTGTATATGACTGAACAATTCGCAATTTGATGGAAATATTTTAAATGAAGAGATATTGTTATCGATTTAAGCAGATACAGAAGGTAAACTTAAAAATTTTGTTGAAATATTTTTTAACATTTTGCTCGTGTGTGTGTGTATGTGTGTGGTGTGTGTGTGTGTGTGTTTTTATTTAAATTTTCAGGCTACAACTGTGTTTTTCCAAGCTCATTCACATTCAAAAGGACAGCTCAAAAGTTGCGTTGAAGGTTTGAATTAAAAAGGACACTACTCTTTTGAACTTTCTAACTGCATGCCTCCTCCTTTAAGAAGAACACGCAGTACCAGACTTTCGACACATTCTCATTCATTTTCTGTCCAACTCTCTAACGAAATGGTTCATCAGTATTTTTAATCTTTCATCTACTCAACCGGTCAACTCTGTAACAATCTTCCACAGTTCATCTTTCCCCCTCTATGACCCCCCCACATCTTTCAAACACAGAGTGTCCAGACATCTCGAAAACCTTGAACTTTGATTTTGGCATTCTTCTTTCTCTATAGGGTAGGGACGTTTTTGCGGGCATTCGCCCTTAACCATTCCTTCCTGCGTAAAAACAATAGATGCCAAGTACGTTTTGGAAGTAAGATAAATGTTAAAAGTACTATAAAAAATGAAAATCACATTATAAACACTGTTTTTAAATGGTGATAGATTTATGACCGGGCGCGTGGACGTGGACACTGTTAAAGATTTTTATTTTTTTCTTAACAATAATGGAAGAATTTCTTTACATATAAGTAAATCTAATTTTATTTAACTCCTTTCTCAGTAATGGACTATACTGTAATGCATTATAGTTAATGTACAATGACAACCTATTTCATTTATGGTAAGAACCAATGGCAGAGACATTATTTTATTATCATTATTATTCTCAGGAGTACCAATATCACTTTTAGGGGTGAGAAAAGAATTTTTCTTGGAGAGCATATATATATATATATATATATATATATAATGTGGGTGTGTGTGTGTGTGTATTGGGGAAGTAAACGAAAACGTAAAGTTACATTCGGGGAAAATTATTCTCTATAGGCCTATATACCGGAACAAAAAGTATTTCTCTAACACAGCTAATGAAAAAAAAATGTTGCTTAACGTAATTCTTTTCAAGGAAGTTCCTAAACTTCACATTCCAAAAAAAGCGACTGTTCCTTGCCAGTTTCGTTCGTGATCAGAAGGATTTTATGAAATAATGCGGTTCATGCACTTCAGTTTGTCCAAAATCAAAACAGTTTGACGGTAACTCGAATATAAAGCCAAAATGCAGATGAGTTCATGTGTTGTTTTAACAGTTCACTGTGTGTTCATTAAAGGAAAGGATGGCCAGGCATGTCGATGCTCAACTAGTAATTATAGTGACGGGCTTTGCATCCGTAATGAAGGTAGGAATAATGTCATTTCAGAGATGAAACGATAAAAATCAGCTTTGTTTTCTCATGTTTCGTGTATATGAAGCTATGTAACAGTTTATTACGCTATATCCATTAATCACGTCCATATACAGTGACTGTTTTTTTGATAAAAGTATAGTTGAAGGGGAAACTTTATTAAATTAATACTTCAAGGGGACGTTACTGTTCCCGGAGCAAAAAAAAATAATGAAACATTAGTGACCCTTTTAATTTATGGGTCTTCGCGAATATTTTTCCTTACGACTTTTAGCGATTTAATTTAGTATTATAAATTCTCGTATAGCTAAAAGCTTAAAAGAATAAACAAAGAAGCTTATACACACAGTTTCAATTTACTTGACTTTTTTTTTTAACGTATCCAAACTTCACGCTTGAAAAGCCACGTTTAGCAGCTTCCTCCAACTTAAAACTTAATTTTATCTTCTTCCATTGAATTTCTCCCTTACGATCATTCGGCATGCTTTTATGTACTTCGCTACTTCCTAAATTCTCCAAATTCAAAATAATGATTCCATTCCCACAGCGCAGTTGGTTGGGTTCACAAAGCAATATCGGTCTGTCAAAGAAAGATTACCAGTGAAATCGAAGACTTACATACAAGGGCTAAAATGACGGAAATCCAAGAGCCAGTTAGATCCTTGGGAACGATACCACATGTGATTTCCTTCCACTGGGTTAAAAAAAAAGAAAAAAAAAAAAGCGAAAAAATTTGTTTTTGCTTTACCATTCTTCTACTTCCGGAAATGGGATAAGAGATCCTGTCCAAATCATCTATAAATTATCTTTACTTACCTTCGTAACTTATATTAATTGACTAAAATTCTTCAATCTTAAGTAATACCCAAATTTCCCTCCGTTAAAAAATTCAAAAAGAGAAATGAATCTAATCAACAATGAAATATTTTTGATTTCTGGGGACTTTTTTTAATAATTAGCTCGGAATATTTACGATTCTAAAAAAAAATCGGAAAAAAAAGTCATATACCATATATATATTTTGCTTTTTGCCGGCTCGGTATACATAATTTTACGAGCTGTTTTTTTAACTAGCCTAAATTTACAAATAGTTTGAGAACATTTAAACTGAAATTGGCAAATAAGAGAATAAGAAAAAAAAAGAAAAACGGTTGAAAGGAGGATGAAGAGAAAGTTTAGGAAAATTAAAAAAAAAAATACAAAATTACGAAAAGTAAAATGGGGGAAAAAAAAAAATATATGAAAATTAACTTTCCATATTTACTCCAAGCTAACACTCATATCACGTGCAAAATAATTTTCAAGGAAATGTTGACCAAACAAGTACAAAAAAAGAAAAAAAGAAAAAGTAAAACGTATAGATGAAGTTTTGAAGGTTCTCCAACATGGCTCTCTCTCTCTCTCTCTCTCTCTCTCTCTCTCTCTCTCTCTCTCTCTCTCTCTCTCTCTCTCTCTCTCCGCCAACCGCTGCTGACGACAAAAACGAGAAAAAAATAGTTGATAAAAAAAGTTTGAAAAAGAATCGTAAAAAATTGCTTTAAGAATTATTCATTTTATTCTCATTTATTGTTGAATTTTTGTTTATTTTCGCTCATTTTAGTTATGGTTTTGTACCGGAATCATTTGATGAATTTTTCATCAACTACATTTTTGACGAAACCTTTTTTTGATTATTCACTGCATTTCAGTAAAAAAAAAATATGAAGAAAGTTTTTCCTTCCCCCCTCAATTTTTGTAACAAAATATAGCATGTTTGAAGCATTCGCAAAGTAAAGAAAGGTCCTTCATTCGTGTATTTAACACACAAAAGAATTATATAAACGTTTCATAGCTATTTCTTTATAGTTCTATTTATATATATATATTCGGGTTGTTTTTTATATCCCTCCGAAAGAAGGGAATACTATGGAAAATGACAGTTTAGAAGATATACACGCAGAAAATAACACTAAGGCTGAAACTAGAGTATTCTTTCATATCATTTTGAACTTAACACGCAGCTCCCAAAAATTCTAATGAAGTCGCTGCATTGTGAGTCATTTTCAATTCCCCAAAGACTGAAATCAATAAGTAAACTGCATTCTCAATCTATCTACTCTATTCGTACGCCCTTCCATGGGGTGTGGAAGTAATTTGCATATAGAACACTTCCTTTTTTCAGAATATTTGGTTTACTGTTAATACAGCGAATAGTTCATATTTTAAAGTTATTTACGGATTTTAATTGAGAATAATATATAAAATAAAATGGAGTATATATCCATAAATTTAACAGTATATATATATATATATACACACCTTTGGTTAGCTTCCGACAGAATTGTTCATTCTGACGAAGGTCAAGCTTTTCACTCCACCTTAGACCTACGGTTTAACGTGGAATCCGAACCACGCCCCACCAGCAGCCTAGCGTTTTAACCACTTGGCCACCCAGGGTACTCATTTATCTACCAACCACTTTCTTTTATTGTGTGGAAGGATCAACAGCTGGGTTTTGCTGCGCGCCGGCTGCCGTCACCGGTCTCGATCCCGGGGCCGATGAATTCGTGGTCAGCGACGCTAACCACTACACTACCGAGGCGCATACATATATATATATATGGTTTTATACAGATAACATCCAGTCAATTGAGACCAAACCAGCAAGCCGAACTTCGAACTAAATTGAGCCGTACGTGTTTCTACATTTTACAAATTTTTCTAAATCGAATTTCAATGGACTTCATGTTCAGACTATTCAAAAATACGATCTATTTGTAAATGCTTAAAAAAAAATTGATTACTCCAATTCAAACACAATGGCACATGTTAGATACGCTTAATCACTTTCTGTGTATAAAATTGATGCGTAATTATTTCATATAACTATATAATTAAATTTTCAGGAGAAACTCCCATTTGAAGTGGCACTGTATAGAGTGCCATTCAATTTGCGCATTATCTTTTTGTAAAAGTAAATATTTTATCTACGTTAGTTCAAACCTTTTTACCTAATTTTATACGCCAGTCTCTCTCACTGTGATAATTAAAGAGGACGGACAGTTGTGGGGAAAAAAAAAAAAAAAAAAAAAAAATCGTCACAGAAATAAAATCTATGGACAAAATAATGAACATTTCAAAATTCAGCAACTATTCATAATTGAGTGAAAAAAATTAATCTGTTGAATAAAGACTGAGTAACGAATTTCATGTCATTCCGATTGATTATTTATTTATTTATTCATTTTTAATTGGTTAAATTATTTTTTTCAACAATTACGGGTCGTTTCTGAATTTTTAAGTGTTCACTAATTTTTCATAGATTTACAGTATATCATTATCGAAGTGTTCCCCGCAACTGTACAAAAATAATTTACTCTCTGTGTGACAGTACAGTGACAGTACATTTAAACCAACTGTAGACACTTACAGCATATACGTGCAATATATTTACAGTGGTACCGTTTGCCCATTATATGCAACATTTTTCACAGAAGTAGTTCAGTTACCATTTTATTATGTGTTGAATTAAATTTAAAAAAAAAAATGCAATTTTTACGACGTAAATTAGGGAAAAATTAATTGCACCTATTGTTAAACTGCATCTATTGAATGGCGGCCACATCCAAAACAATTTTATCCTTGATTAGAAATTTATGGTCAGGGCGATCTGCATTGTAAAGTAGCTGCGTGAAGCATACTCATTGATTGATTGAACGAAATTACAACGTGGAACCGTTTATAATTTATATCCGAGTAACGCTGCAACTACAATAATGACAATAAATGAACGTGCCATTAAGTTAGGAAATAGATTTATCACCTCCACGTTCAATAAATATAATAAATAGAATACAAGGGGGTAAGGCGAGTGTATAAAGTATTGAAAATTCCAAACTTTAAGTATATATCGCTAAAATAAATAAGATATCGCATTTTGTCATTAAATTTGCATATAATGAATATGTTATAGGGGAAAAATGGGTGTAAATAATGAATATATCATTGGTGAAGCTAAATAAAAGATAGCGAAGTTAAAATTAACTCAATTTTTCAAGTATCAAAAGAAATTATATCAACTAAAACTTCGATGTACAGCTCAGAATTAAAATATTGTAAATATTTTAGACAAAACATATATATATATATTATATATATATATATATATAGAGAGAGAGAGAGAGAGAGAGAGAGAGAGAGAAATTTCGTCATTTCAATGTTGTGAATAGAACTCTAGTTTAAATTTTAAAAAGTTTATTTTTGGTTTTTAACAAACGGCATGTCAAAAGTTTTAAAATAATGAGAAATTTCTAAGCCATTGGGACTCCAATTATCTTGTGTGTCACGGGCTCTAATCCAGTCTGGACTTGAGGACCAAATTAATCATTTATTAATCTAGATGAAGGGCGAGAGCAAGAAGAGGGAAGCGCAACACGAGAAAAAGAAACAGTTCCACAAGAGAAATGTAGACGTGGCACATTAGCCAATAATGAGGTTATTATTATTATTATTATTATTATTATTATTATTATTAATGGTGGTGTAAAGGCTGACTGCGAATCCATCGGCCCCCGGGATCGAGACCCAGTGACGGCAGGCGGCACGAGCAAAACCCAGCTGTTCATCCTTCCACACAATAAAGAAATTGGTTGTTAGATAAATGGATACCCTGGGTAGCGTAATGGTTAAGACGCTAGGGTGCTGGTGGGGCATGGTTTGGATTCCACGTTAAACTGTAGGTGTAAGGTGGAGTGACAAGCGTGACTTTCGTGAGAATAAACAATTCGGGCGGAAACTAAACCAAGGTATTATTATTATTATTATTATTAGTTAGGTTTAAGCAATGGAATATATAGATACGAAAGCAAGACATTTAAACGGTAACAAAACAAGATAATAAGAATAAGAATAAGAAAAGAAGAAGAAGAAGAATATACGTGAAAGAATAGTGGATGTGAATATAAATTTTAGCTTACAACATGGAAGTAACCGAGCAATTAACGAGATGTATGGCAGTGGTTCTCAACCTTCTTGTGGTCATGGTCCACAAGTTTCTAAGGACCACTTCAGGATCCCGTTTTCAATTCATAGCAAACCAGTAATAGGAATGCTATTAATTTATTTCATATATATATATATATATATATATATATATATTATTATATATATATATATATATATAATATTATATATATATATATCACGTTATGGTTAGGGCAATCTGCATTGTAAAGGTTTTGAATACAGCTATTGAAAAATTGTTGAGCGTTTTCAAAATTGAAACCCAAATTTAGAGTCTAGATAACAAGGTTTATTCCACGACCCACAGGTGGTTCGGCGCCTTCGGGCTAAGAACCACTGATTTTATAATTTTATATATATATCTTACTTTAGGTGCATATTTTAGGGGAGTTCGAACGACGGTTCAGGATCGACCTACGGTCGACCCCTCTGCAGCATCCCACCTCATTTGCGGGATTTGGTGAATGAGGGAATTGCTGTCTGATCTCCTCCTGCCCTCATAGCCAGCCACACATGGCTGGTCAGGGACTTTGCGCAGGAATCTGTCCAGCTGGTTCTTGAAGTTATTCAGGTCGGTGTGCTGGAGATTCCTCACTTCTTTTGATAGGACATTGAAAAGCTTTGGGCCTCGTATTCTGAGGGTATTTTCCATCCTCGTTTTCATGGCCCCTTGTCCCACCGCAGCTGGGACCGTACAAAATCTGCCTCTCCTCTCATTCCAGTTTGTTTCTATTTCATTTCTAAGGTTAGGGACAGAGCCCTCAAGTATTTTCCATATGTATATTATTGTGCACCGCTCGCGCCTTCTTTCGAAAGAGTAGAGTTTCAGTGATTGTAGTCGAGACCAGTAATCTTCACTTTCCGTTTCCTCTATCTTAGATGTAAAAGTCCTTTGTATAGCTTTAATGTTCGCAATGTCTCGTTTTCTGTATGGGCTTGTGAGTACTGAGCAATACTCAATTATTGGTAGGACTAGACTCTTCCATAATTTGAGCATGAGGTTTGCTTTTCTGCTGCGGAAGCTCTTCCAGATGATTCACATTATTTTTCTAGCCGTTGTAATTTTGATGTTATAGAGCTCTCTGAATTCTTCATCCGACGACATTATTACTCCAAGATCCCTGACTTGTGGATTTGGTGTTATCTGTTTGGCTTGCAGAGTTTTGTACCCTTTTTTCTGTAGCTCCTTGTTATTACCATATCTTAGAAGTTGGAATTTTTCTTCGTTGAACTTCATATTGTTGTCTTCTGCTCACTGGAATAGTGTTTCAATGTCGTTTTGTAATCTTTCTATGTATCCTTCGTTCAATATTTCCTTGCATATCTTTGTGTTATCTGCGAAACATGATACAATACTGTCATTGATATCTGCAACAATATTTGCAATCATTATTATGAACAGCAAGGGAGCTAGTACTGTCCCTTGCGGGACAGAGCTCTCTACTTCCGAGACTTCCGATTTGACTCCATTTACCACCACTCTTTGTGTTCTTTGCGTCAAGAAATTAAATATTCATCTTCCGAGCTCTCCAGTAATTCCTGTATTCTTAAATTTATGTGCTATAATTCCATGGTTACATTTATCGAAGGCTTTAGCAAAGTCAGTGTAGATTACATCTATGTTTTGTCATCTTTGTTTATATACACATACACACACACACACACACACACACACACACACACACACACACACACACACAGGGTGTTATCAAATTATGTTTCATAAATTAGCATACATATTCAGGAGGTCAAACTGAACAAAAACGTTCCTATCAATATAAATCCGCAATCGCCTCGTTTCCAAGATACATTGCGTTTTCGCCGATGACGATGCTATTCTCTGTATACCTTTTGTATGCTTTCTTGATATATCAGAGAACAATAACATTATTATTATTATTATTATTATTATTATTATTATCATCTTCAGTATTATGAGAGGATTTTTATTTCGATTATGACAAGCACGAGCCACTTCATTTCTGACGCATTACATACGAGAAAAGATAGAAGCAATACTCTTCATAACTTGGAAAAATAATAATAATAATAATAGTAATAATAGTAATAATAATAATAATTTCATTGTTCTCTGATATATCTAGAAAGCATACAATAGGTGTACAGAGAATAGCATCGTCCTCGGCAAAAAAGCAATGTATCTCGGAAACGAAGCGATTGCGGATTTATGTTCATAGGAACTTTTTTGTTCACTTTGATCTCCTGAATATGTATACTAATTTATGAAACATAATTTGAGAACACCCTGTATATATATACAGTGTGTCCGTAAAGTCATGGTGGGATTTTAAATAGCTATATTATTGCAACGAAACATGATAATGAGATGAAAAAAAAAAATTGAAGAACAACTCTAAAAGAATAACTTTATTTAACGTAGTTCGATATGGGCTCCTCTGGTAGCCCTGCAGACATCTAGGCGGTGATGTGTGTCCGTAAAGTCATGGTGGGATTTTAAATAGCTATATTATTGCAACGAAACATGATAATGAGATGAAACAATGCCAAATTTAAGAACAACTCTCAAAGTTGTATCTTGTAGTTAGTCTAGGCTAAGCTTAACCTTTATCTCGTAGTTAGTCTAGGCTGTCCACATGCCTATGTTGAACATGAGCGTAATAGCCCGAAAGTTAATGTTTGGTGTGCTCTAGCACGAGATCGAGTGATTGGCCCATTTTTCTTCGCGGAACCCACTGTGACGTCACACAACTACCTCGCTATGTTGGAACATTTTGCAGTACCCCAATTTATTGACAATAATGTCATATTTCAGCAAGATGGTGCTCCTCCGCACTATGCCAACGTTGTTCGAGAATTCCTTAATGAAAAATTTCCACAGAGATGGATAGGAAGAGGAGGATGGAAGCCATGGCCTCCACGCTCTCCGGACCTGACACCTTTGGACTTTTATTTGTGGGGTTACGTCAAGCAAAGCGTGTACAGTGTACCCATTAGGGATATTCATCACTTGCACGAGCGAATCACGGAAGCTATCGCATCCGTCACTCCTGATCTGATGTTCTTGGGCGTGTGTGGCTGGAATTGAATCACCGCCTAGAAGTCTGCAGGGCTACCAGAGGAGCCCATATCGAACTACGTTAAATAAAGTTATTCTTTTAGAGTTGTTCTTCAATTTGCCTTTTTTTCATCTCATTATCATGTTTCGTTGCAATAATATAGCTATTTAAAATCCCACCATGACTTTACGGACACATATATATATATATATATATATATATATATATGAGAGAGAGAGAGAGAGAGAGAGAAAGAGACACACACACACACACACACACACATTTTCACTGCATGAGAATGATAAAGGAAAGTTTGGGAAACAATTAGGTTCAAATGTCGCGTGTGATGTCTATGCTGTAAGCAATTTGGTTCCTTCTTACATGATCAAAATATGTTAAAGGAAGGTTCCATTCAGAATTACGTTTCAAAATGGGGACCGCACAGACATTAACCGAGAACTTACGCTTTTTCTGATCCTTCATACGAAAACCCTACACCAAAAAGGGAACCTGCATACGGTTGTTAAAATTGTTTAAAAATTTTATTCAATGCTTGGAATGTTGAAGTTACGAAAAAGCCATTTTGGTACTATGACTTCACTCTTTTACGAACCTCCCTGTTTATAGTGTAAAATGTAAATAGTCAAGGGGGTAGAAACATTGGAACAAATAAATAGTGCAGACACTTCAATTGGATCCTATATAGATGTAGAAAGTGCCAACTTTGGCACCATTTAAATAAAATACTCGTCTAAACCGTTAAGGGTTAACAAGGCTATGCTTTATATTTCATACTGAATTCTATTTTTGTGTTAAGAATTTCTGGTTAGTACAATTTTAAGTGAATCTTTCTTATTTATTCATTATTACAGATGGCAAAACGCGAACTAACGACTCTTTAACCCTTTAACGCCGAACGTTTTTGTAGGGTTAAGTCTAAATGCGTGTATTTGAAACGGTACGTATTCGACCCAGTCGGCGTTAGAGGGTTAAATTCAATAGTTTCACCATTAGCGTATTTTGTTATTTGAATGTGGAGAGATTAAACCTAAGATTCTGTTTCTTGGCCTGAAGTTACCAAGTGTGTAATCTGAAAGAGACAAGGAGCAAATGACACCTTTCTTGCAATTACAGAAAAACATTCAAATTTTTGTCGTATTTTAACTCCTTATTTTTTTAACATACGTGAACTTAATGTACCGGGTGTGTGTATATAAAGTAACGCAAGTGAAGAGACAAATCCGATTTGAATTATAATAACTCGAGTGAACATGGACGAGTAATATTTATTACATGTACTTTATAACAACTGTATATTCGATAGTAAGATTTATAAGAGGTGTTGAAAATGTTTTTATAAGTTAAAAAAAAAGTTGAAACTAGTTTAAACCAGTTCAAATCGGATTTCCCTCTTCACTTGCGTTACTTTATACATACCCTATAGATTCACTAAAAATTAAAGTGTCTTAATTTAGCTTTTGGGTATCAAAGCTTCTTATCAGATGATACTGTAGAGGCGCGAGATAGCGAAGCATTGGGGAGTCGGATTAAAATCGGGTTAAGGCAGTAGAGTCAATGAGTAATGCGTTTTATGAACCAACTACTCGTGGAGGTGATGTAGAAAATTTTTGGGATGAACCGCCATTTTTGCTGTTAGTGATTCATTATTGTTTAGATATTGATTAAGAAAGATGTTAATAGTTGAGATCTTTTGTTTGTGTTAAATATATTGAGCTTAGGAATTAGTTTTGAGAACTGAAATCGTTTCGCGGTTTGGAAATATTAATAGGGTTCAGTTTTACAAGTTTGATAAACAAAATTTTTCAAAGGAAGTGAAATGATTTCACCGCTCGGAGAGAGTTGACGAATTTCGATTTGTCATTTTTTGTCAACAGTACTTGTTTTCAGGTTGGTTTGTTAACCGGAGGCTCGTATTATTGGTCTTGAATCCAGATTACCAGCTTTGCTCAACAGATCCTTGTTTATAACGCAGTAGGAATGTTTGTTTGGTTCCTGTGTGTGAGCCAGTCGTCTGAGCTCACAATTCGAGACCCATCCATTTGGTTTTTTATAATTAGTTATTCCATCGAGGTGAACTCTCATGATTGAAGGATTTTAAAGCTAGTCACACATTTCGGCTGGTCCAGCTCAAGTTGTATTACATGGGTTGTAATGACAATACAGTACAAATTGAGATGGACCAGCCCAAATGTGTGACTAGGTTAAAGGGCCTATATAATTTCTTTCTGTATTAAAGAGTAAGTAATAAGTATGTATATACTGTAAGTTGTGTCCGACCGATTCTTTGTCACTTATACTTAAGAAATATCGTATTAAAGGGCTAGTTTATGGATTTGGGGTGTAAACTTGTCAACAAATCGGGAAATCTACGGTCTTCAGTTTCATTGCTCCTGCGCGTGAGTGTTTTTTTTTTTTTTAAGTCTGTCTTTCGACTAAATTTATTTTTAATTTTCTTGTTTAAATTATCTCGTTTTTAGTGTTCTATCCTTGAAACAAAACACGTACTTCAGGCGGTTCTACCGTACTATATGGCACAAACTCGTGGTAGTGGCGTCCATTAAGTCATCATGTAACACAGCGGTTCTCAAACTTTTCTTCTTCTGTACCCCTTGAATTCTTTCACGGGATCTTCTGGATTTTCGAGAGAGATAGACGATTTTTACTTTCTTTACGACCCTGTGACTCGTGGCCGTTTATTAATCGTATATAAAATTAAAAGAGTTATATTTTCAGGACCCCTTCGCGTACCCCCTAAGATTCCCTCTCGTACCCATGGGGGTACGCCGTACCCCAGTTTGAGAACCACTGATGTAACATTATCCACTACAGTATAATAACTTCTTTTGGTAGAAAATATGGCCTTTAAAACTTCATTTTGGAGTGAATTGAAAAACAAAAAGGATGGATCACCTGAAGATCAGGGCCCCCAGCCTTCTCTAGTTAGCCTTATAAGCCTTATAAGGCTAACTAACAAAAATATCACGACCTAACCTAACCAATTGTTAGGTCAACTGTACGCCCTTGACGATTGGTTTAGGTCGTGATATTTTCGTTAGTTAGC
This sequence comes from Bathynomus jamesi, assembly GCA_023014485.1. Classification (NCBI taxonomy): domain Eukaryota; kingdom Metazoa; phylum Arthropoda; class Malacostraca; order Isopoda; family Cirolanidae; genus Bathynomus; species Bathynomus jamesi. Next base: position 8,186 of record JAJOZX010003674.1, on the reverse strand, counting down.
CTTATAGAGCTAACTAAAAAGGCGGGGGCCCTGATCTTCAGGTGATCCAACAAAATTAGTTACTATTTCTATATTTTGAAGGCTGCGGGAAGTCTTTTTTGTATTGAATACAAAATACAATCTTGTGTCGAATACAATCTTCTTTCGACATTTTTTTGTATTATATACTTAAACGTAAATATATTAAAATGAGAATTTTCTTACTCCTGTCGATGGAAAATATAATGTAATGTAAGAATTTCATATTACGTTAACACCATAATCATAATTTTCAGTTCTAGATCAACCACGTTAACGTTAGTGTTAACAGGGACTAATTTTCTGGAACATTTTTACACGCAATAGAACAACATCCAAATATATTTTGAGTATATTTAATAGTTTTTCTATAATTAAGTCCGTTTTATCAAATTACTTTCAGGCGGTTTGAAACTCTCCATCCTTTATCATAATGACAATGATAACAGCAGCTGTTAAATTATTACAATTATATCAAAACAATTAAAAAAAACTGTTCCGGTGGTATATATACATATATATCTATATAAATACTTATCGATCGAATTATCTCTATCTTGCATTTCACCATTTCAATCAATTACCTTAAAATTTGGCCCAAATTTATAGCTATTCACTGAGTCGTTCGACTAATCTGCACTGCTATAATTGCAAATTTTCCCTTCAATTAACACCCAAATTATATCGAACAGTAACCGTATAATTTGGAATGTAGGCTTAATTGGTACGCTATAATCGTTTATTTAATTATAGCCGTTTTTGCCATTATTTCGAAGAAATTGTAATGTAGTCATCGCATTAAAACTATATATATATATAGGCCCTCCCATATATATATATATATACAGTTATACACACATATATATCATTCGGTAAGACCACTGAATGTTTTGTTTGTCGAAAACTGAGATTAATCTCTGTGTTATCATCATCTGACATGCGTATTATAGGCATTTCCATAAGAGAAATTTAGTGAATTGTTAAAAATAAAATGTTAAAATTAGGTCACGATGGAATGTATATCCTTAAAGAAAACAGATCAATTGAATTTCGCGTAAAACCCTAAATTCTTCAATAAGGAAAACCCCTGTAACGTGTTATTGAAAAAAATAATAATAAAAGATTTATAATAAAGAAAAATACCTTTTTTTGTATTGATTTGTTAATTCGGTTAATTTAAAAATAAACACGACGGCAAATTCTTCACAAAATTGTGATCATGATAAATAGTTCCGTTTCGGTGTTATAACCATCTTGCCCGAAAACAATTTACATACATTTTCCTCTGTTTTAAGAGGGGAAAAGACCCTCTTTCGTTCTTCGGACAGAAAATCGAAGGCGAGAGTGCGAGAATACTAAAGCGAAGGATTATTTCTCGGCTCTTTTGTACTCCTTTTGCGTGAAGGGAAACTACTGAGTGTCCTCCACAGAGTAGGGCGCCGTTTTCTTCGCAGACCCAAAATGGCGCGATTAGAATACTAACAGCTTGTTTATGGCGAAACGGAAGCATCATCAGGAAAATAAGTGAGTGTAAGGAGATCTCGTCTGCATAGTGCTTTGAATTCATGCAGTGGGCCATTTAGCCTGTTGCTGCGTTTGTGTTTAAAATGAAACGCCGTCCTCAGAAACTTTTTTATTTCACTTATAAAATATTGAAAGGATAAAATACTTTTATTTGGCACATATTCAAATTTCAAGAGGAGGACATTTCTTTACTGTTTGGTTAAGTAAGGAATAGTTATATGTGTATATATAAACACACACTTCTCCCTCTATTCTTCACCACAAATACAAGCATCTTACACACTACACAACCTCTTCAAAATTTAGATTAAAAAAAAAAAATGGCATCATTGAAGCCTTGGAGACCTTGTGTTTGGCTCTCTTCTTCTGCAGAGGGGTCACTTTTGCGGGCTCCAGCCCTTAGCTCCCTCTTTCTTGCGTAATATATATATAAAATTTTGTTGAGTTTGAACGACGGTTCAGGATCGACCTGCGGTTGACCCCTCTGCAGCATCCCGCCTCATTTGCTGGACTTGGTGAAGGAGGGAATTGCTCTCTGATCTCCTCCTGCCCTCGTAGCCAGCCACGCATGGCTGGTCAGGGACTTTACACAAGAATCTGTCCAGCTGGTTCTTGAAGTTATTCAGGTCGGTGTGCTGGAGATTCCTCACTTCTTTTGGAAGGACATTGAAAAGCTTTAGGTCCCGTATTCTGAGGGTATTTTCCATCCTCGTTTTCATGCTCCTTGTCCCACCGCAGCTGGGACCGTACAAAATCTGCCTCTTCTCTCATTCCAGTTTGTTTCTATTTTATTTCTGAGGTTAGGGACAGAGCCCTCAAGTATTTTCCATATATATATTATTGTGTACCGCTCGCACCTTCTTTCAAGAGAGTAGAGTTCCAGGGATTGATTGTAGTCGAGACGAGTAGTCTTCACCTTCCGTTTCCTTTATCTTAGACGTAAAAGTCCTTTGTATAGCTTCAATGCTATAAAAATGCTATATATATATATATGAACTCAGAATGATCCCCTGAGGTTTTTTCATGATACACACAGACCGTGCATGGAGCAAGGAACTCTTCTGGAAAAATGAAATCCACTATAGTCCGAATAAGCAATGGTAAATGACAAACACTATAATTTTTTCGTTTTCATGATGTTAGCCCCACGTGGGCAACGGGTCACTCGCAAAGAGGCCCCAAAAATATAGCTTCTCTCACCAGCTATCTGCAAAGCAAATAGTATCCAGCTTTGGGACAGGATCTAGGGCAGTGATTCCCAACGTGGGGCGCAATTTGAATATTTTGGGGGGCAATTTGAAAACCAAGACTAAATACCCAAATTCAACTCGTTTGGCGAGAGAGCTACTGTTACCATTCCCATCTTCATATTTGGTGGAATGTGGTTTTAGTGCTGTAAGTGACTTACTACAGAAAAAAAGAAACCGACTGGATATCACAAAACGAGGAGACTTAAGACTGAAGCTAACTAAGTTAGTGCCTGAAATCAAAACCATTTGTAGTAAACATCAAACTCAAGGATCTCACTAACTTGAGATTATCAAACTTTGAATTTGCTGTATTTTTACCTAATATTGTGAATTTAAAGTGGTATTATTGATTAAATTACTTTTTTGTGAATTTAAAATTGCAACTTTTCAACTGAGAAGTTTTACTTTAAGGAAATAATATAGTTAGCTTCAATCTCAAGTTTCTTGACTCATATTTAATGTAACTCATATTGAATGTACTCATATTATTGAAATTTAAAATTATAACTTTTCAACTGAGAAATTGTATTTCAAGGTAATAATTTAGTTAGCTTCAACCTCAAGTTTATTTACTCATATTGAATGTACGGTAACTCATATTAAATGTACTCATATTATTGTAAATTTTAAATAATACCTTTTCAACACCAAATTTGTTTTTATATTAATGGGGGGCATCAAATTTTTTGAGGTGTCGAGGTGGGGCATGGCGCAAAAAAGGTTGGGAACCACTGATCTAGGGTTTTGCCAGTTGAGGTTTAAGTTTTTGTTTTTGGCTAAAAATTCAATAGTTACCCCTTTTTCTTCGGTGTATTCAATCCGACGTGAATGCAACGAGTCTTTTGCTTATATTGAGGTTCTGAATATAGTAGGCTAAGTGTAGCTGTAAACCCTAGATCCTGTCCCAAAGCTGGATCCTATCTGCTTTGCAGATAGCTGGTGAGGGAAGCTATATTTTTCGGGCCTCTTTGCGAGTGACCCGCCGTTGCCCACGTCGGGCTAACATCATAAAAACGAAAAAAACTATAGTGTTTGTCATTTACCATTGCTTATTCGGACTCAGTGGATTTCATTTTCCCAAAAGAGTTCCTCGTTCCATGCACGGTCTGTGTGCATCTATATATATATATAATATATATATATTATATATATATATATTATAATATATATATATATATATATAGTTGTGCAGACAAAGTAAATGAACCCATCCACTGCACTCTATTTGTATGGCTATGGCTGGAGAATGTTTCGTGCCTACCCAAACCTTTTGCATATCTGGCAACACTATCCTACCATCCGAAAGTAGTTTACGCACGTATAATCGCACACAGAAACCTTAGTACGTTCAGATGTGAAAAGGAGGCCACGTGAAGGTAAGTGAACCATAAATTTGTTGAACGAAGGTGCTTTGCTTACATATTCCATTCCGTATAAGGTTACATTCCTCGTATAGACATAGTTATGTTATTTAACCGTGATTGATCGCTATTATAATTAGTTTCCTTTGCATTTCAGACAGCATTTTGGTGCAGATAACGTAAAGAACACTGGGTATCATGCCTAGACCGAAGGAGCTCTCGAGTGACCTACAGAGGTCTATTGTCAATGTTCATACATCCGGGGAGGGTACAAGATGATATCGGCGAAATATGGAATCCCTGTGTCAACTATTGGTCAAATTATTTACAAATGGAGGGACATAAAGACGATAACAACTTTGCCTAGGAGTGACCGGCCACGGAAGAGCTCAGAGGATGATTAGGAGACTCGTTCGTGAGGTTTGCAGTAATCCAAGAGTGACATCTAAAGACGCTCAAGGATCTTTGGCAAGCGCCAACACACGTTCATCGTTCCACAATCCAAAAAACCTTGAACCCATCAGGACTTCATGGGCGGGTCGCACGACGAAAGCCACTTTTGTCTCGGAAACACAACGTCCACAGATAAAACTTCGCTAGGACCCACCTCGACGACACCCGTATCACCTGGGGAAAGGTACTTTAGACGGATGAGACAAAGATAGAGTTCTTCGGCCATAATGACAGCACGGTGGAGGGAGCCTTATTGTATGGTGTCTGCTTTGCCGCTTCAAGGACTTGCAGACTCGCAGTCATCAACGGAAAGATGGACTCGATACAGTACCAGCGGCTCTTGGAAGAAAATATCGCTTCATCCGTTTGTGATCTGCATCTTGGCCGTGGCTAGGTACTACAACACGACAACGACCCAAAGCATACGAGTAATTCAACCAAGATCTGGTTAATGAAAAAGAAATATCGTGTCCTTGGGTGATACAACAAAGTCGCGACCTCAATCCGATTGAGATGCTTTGGAGAGACCTGAAGGGAGCAGTACACGCCAAAAAACCATAAACTTTATACAGTTAAAGAATTCTGCGCAGAAGAGCGATCAGAAATCCCTCAAACGCGATGTCAACGTCTAATTCGTGATTACAGGAAACATCATCTTGCTGCTATTGCAGCAAAGGGAGGGACTACCGGGTATTGATTTGGAAGGTTCACTTACATTTGCGCACGTACCGTGTTCGGAAAACGTTAGTTTGCCTATTTTCTAATGTTACTTTTAATAAACTCCTTTGTTAGATGTAGGTACATTAAACATTATTAACATTAAATGGTTCTATTTCGAGAAGTTTTATTTCAACCACAAATACATGGTTAAATATGTATTAGTGGACAGTACTTGCTTTTCCGCACAACTGTACATAATAAATAAACAAATAAATAAATAAATAAATAAATACACTGTGTATATATATATATGTGTGTGTGTGTGTGTGTGTGCATATACTATATATATATATATATATATATATATATATATATATATATATATATATATCAACGTAAAGAACGACGCTTGTATAGGAGAATATTCCGCGCAAGATGAGAGAGAGAGAACGAAACAAATGAAAAAATGAGGTAACCACCCGGGAATCGAACCCGGGATCTTCCGATTGCCGGTCAGATATGATAACCATTACACCATGGGCCTCACTCAAACAAATGCCGTAATTCTTCTACATACGCGCAGAAACCGATGCCCCAAGGGGGCACCTCCCGCATGCCGTACATTATATACATTTAAACTGCAAACACGCAGTATAATTAACGTCTTGCGCGGAATATTCTCCTATACAAGCGTCGTTCTTTACGTTAATTATACTGCGTGTTTGCAGTTTAAATGTATATAATGTACGGCATGCGGGAGGTGCCCCCTTGGGGCATTGGTTTCTGCGCGTATGTAGAAGAATTACGGCATCTGTTTGAGTGAGGCCCATGGTGTAATGGTTATCATATCTGACCGGCAATCGGAAGATCCCGGGTTCGATTCCCGGGTGGTTACCTCATTTTTTCATTTGTTTCGTTCTCTCTCTCTCATCTTGTGCGGAATATTCTCCTATACAAGCGTCGTTCTTTACGTTAATTATACTGCGTGTTTGCAGTTTAAATAAATATATATATATATATATATATATATATATATATATATATATATATACTGTCTATAAAGAAATAACAGGAAATATTTACAAATGGAACAATGGCGAACAATTAATAAATTTATTTAGTAATCCAAACGTTTCGGCAATACCTTTGCCATCTTCAGTGGAATCTAAGTTAAACAAACAAACCAAAACGTAAAAAAAATTTAAAAATAAAAAAATTAAAGAAGTGATAGAATTAAAATGACAAATGACTAGATACAGATAACAAAAATTAAAAGCATATAAGATTTATCAAAAATACTTACACAGTAATACCAAAAGCAAGTTATCTGCCGCCATAGCTGGCATATGACTAAACAAAAAAAAAAAAGAGAGTACAAGAATGATTAGCTATTTTAGTTGGTTGTTTGAATATGGGGTCATTACTTGGTTAAAATGAATTCAATTTAAAGGAGGAGTTATTGCTATTTACTGTTGGTTTATTTCTAAAAAATTTTTAATGATTGCAAAATCCTTAAGTTTGTACGGTTAATGGCGCTGCTAGAATTTCAAATTTATGTTTGAGGAGTGGGTGGTTATGTTCAATATCTATGATTTCTGATGGATGCATAAGGTGGATTGGCCAGGGATGGTTTGTTCTGACAGGTAAGCCCAAAAGAAATTTTCAAATTTCTATAAATTTAAAGATAGACTTCCAGAGAATATCTGTCCAAATATTAATTATCAATATACGTGCGATAACTGTAAGGCTACTTATATTGGGAGCACGCAACTTCAATTTCAGGTGTGTTTATCCCAATATTTGAGCTTATCTGTCAGAACAAACCGTCCCCTGGCCAATCCACCTTATTCATCTATCAAAAATCATATATGTTGAACATAACCACCCACTCCTCAAAAATAAATTTTAAATTCTAACACGCGTCATTAAAACGCTGTAACAGGGAAGACGTATAAAGTTTTCCCTCTAGTCCTGAGTGAATTCCTTATAATTTAAAACCTAAGACTATAAAAGGATAGGCCTATTCCTTCAGGGGTTTATATAGTGACTGACCTGCCTATTAATTACCTTAAGTAAATTCGCCGCGTAACTCCATCGTGGCGGCCCTACACCGAAAATGATCGTAACGCCCTACATCGAAGCAAACAAAGACCCAGCAAAAATAAGGTGAGGCAATTTCATTTTCATTAACATAAGGTTTCGCCAATCCGGGCGCTAAAATTACCGTAATCACTTAAATATAAAACGGTCCTTTAACAACCTACATATTTATAACTCTCTAACGAAAAAACATAGGGCTTTTGTCGGTAACCCTCCACTGAAGTCTGTTGGAAATTTCCAACGGATGAGGGCACAGGCAATCAACCCATAGCCCTATATAGTTTTTTCAGATGGTGGCCCGTGTGGGGATTAACCCTACAAATTTAAGGATTTTGAAATCATTAAACATTTTTAGAAATAAACCAACAATAAGTAACAATAACTCCTCTTTTAAATTGAATTCATTCTTACCAATAATATCCCCATATCCAAACAACCACCTAAAATAGCTACTCATTCTTGTAATCTTTTTTTTTTGTTTAGTTATATGCCAGCTATGGCAGCAGACGTATACTCTTGCTCTGGGTATTACTTTGTAAGTGCTTTTGATAAAGCTTTTGCTCTTAATTTTTGTAATTTGTATCTAGTCACTTGTCACTTTAATTGTATTACTATTTTAATTTTTAAAGTTTTTAACTTTTTATTTTGTACTTAGATTCCACTGCTGAAGATGGCAAAGGTAGTGCCGAAACGTTTGAACTACTAAATTATTTATGAAATGTTCGTCACTGTGTTGATCATCAATAGCTATGATATATATATATATATATATATATATATATGTGTGTGTGGTGTGTGTGTGTGTGTAATGAAATGTGTT
>JAJOZX010003673.1:445000-472618 GCA_023014485.1 Bathynomus jamesi | reverse complement strand
ATATATATATATATATATATATATATATATATCCCCGCAAGGGGGTTCTAAGCTCGTGCTCTTGAGTGCTCTTTGTGCTCGTTTGTACGTGCTTGTTCCTGGAGTTTCACGTGCGCCCTCCCGGCCCTAGCACCCAAGGATGATGGGGCTCAACCCTGCAGTCCTTGTCATCCTTGGTCTTTTTTCCACTTCGACTGTCCCCTCCACCCTTTCTTTTTCCTGTCTTTCCTCTCCCTTTTTCTGTGTTTTTCCGCTGAGATATGCCTTTTAAATAGAGGCGAATCGGTTCTTCCTGAACTTAAAAAAAAAAAAATATATAATATATACATGGTATATATATATATATATATTATATATATATATATATATATATATACATACACTGTTTCACAGCAGTGTGATTGATGGATGAAGTGGAAGGAAGTTCACTCCACATTGATGCCCCTGTTCCTTTTGCCGAGGAAACTCATCTGAACAGGTTTCAACCAGATCAGAACACATTTAAGGGTCCCGAGATTTGACGCTTCAGATTGCTTAGGTATTTCTAATTTCAGCTGTTCTAGTGTTAGTCGACTGCCTTGCTTCCTGATGGAAGGGTGCACTTCTCTCTGTCCTTCGTGTCAGTTGTCGAGTTTTGTCCTCGTTGTGTCTACCATTGCGTATTTGTACTCTTTTCTAATTCATATATTTCCTCATTGCAGATAAACATGGTAACTCAAAGCAAGAAAGAGGTTTGGCTCATCGGACACCCGAATAAGGAGATCCTGGGTAGCCACCTGCCGACGAAGTTGCAAGTCTTGCAAAAGTTCTTCTTCCATCAAAAACAGGAAAACCTAGGATGGAGAAAATGTCTGAACCTCTGTTTGGATGCTGTGATGGTGTTCTGGAAAAAAGCAAGGATCCCTACTATGAGGTAGGACAGCACCCTTCGGAAAATGGAAGCTCTGCTCCAGCGTTACAACAAGTTGGTGAAAAGCAGGAACAGATCCGAGGAGAGCTGTCGTGTTGCGGAGGACATGTTCAAGGCGGAACTCAAGAACGAAATCCTCGATATTGGTCATTCCAATGCTCTTTCTATGATGACAAACGAGGAAGACAAGCTCTTCTACAAGAGTCAGCAGGAGGACCCAACAGAGAGCAGTATGGGATCGGCAGACATGAAACTGGCCCAAATGGAGAGTAGGAAAAGGAGTCGAGAGGAACAGCAGGAGGAGAGACGACACAGGGAATTCAAGCGGGCCAAGATGGTTACAGAAGCTGCTACTCTTGAAGACAGCTCCTCGTCCTCGGCGTCGCCATCTGCGGAAGATGATCCCTCCTTGGCAGCCTCCACATCTGCTTCATGTCCTTCTCCGAGGAAGCGGTCAAGAAACCTCATCACTCAGGATGTGGCTGTCGCGTATGACCGGATGAACATTTCTTATCGTGATACAGCGATGTCCTACCACCGTCATCCCGCAATCCTTGGGTCACGATTTGAACGAGGTATCCATCTCCTCTTCCCCAATGTATCGTGCTCGCCAGTCGCTTCGGAAGCAAGCAGCAGAGGCGTATCAAGAGGGAGAATTCTGTCCTGAGGAGCCCTTGGTGTTGCACTGGGATGGGAAAATGCTGCCTGAAATCACAGGTGACGGATCTGTGGACTGGATTGCTGTGCTGGTCACTGGGAATGACCAGGAGAAGCTGCTTGGAGTTCCGAAAGTTCCAGCTGGCACAGGAGTGGAGACAGCATGCGTCTGCATTGATCTTGTGCGGGAACATGACCTGTCTGAATGAATCAAGGGGGTTATCATTCGACACAATGGCATCAAACACAGGGATTCACGTGGGAGCCTGCGTCAAGATTGAGGAGGGTCTCGGGAAGCAACTTCTTTACCTAGCATGCAGGCACCATATGTACGAAATCGTCCTGGCCCAAGTCTTCCAGTCTTCGATGGGCCCCACCTCTGGGCCCGAGACTGGGATCTTCAAAAGATTCCAAGAGCAGTGGGGTTTCATCGACCGATCTCTTATCACCACTGCTATTGATTCAGATAGCTGCTGCAGCATCGCTGGACCTCTTCAGGGTCTCAAGGACTACGAAGAACTTCTTCAACTGGTTATCCTCTTTCTCGGGGAAGAGACCTTCACCAATGTGCCACTGCGGAAGCCAGGAGCATACCATCATGCTCGGTGGATGGCGAAAGCCATTTACGGATTGAAGCTGTACCTCCTTCAGGACCAGTTCAGGATGACCGGGCAGGAGCTGAAAGGAGTCACAGAAATCTGCCTGTTCGTCGCCCTGGCCTACGCAAAGGCTTGGAGTCATGCGACGAGAGCAGAGCAGGCCCCACTTGTAGATCTGGAGTTCTTGCTGGACCTGGAAATACTGCAGGAAGATGCCATTTAGCGTCAAAGCCTCCATTGGCGTACATGCATTCGTTCTACGTCACTTACCCCGTTTACCGGCTGTTAGAATTGTTGTAAAGGCATGGAAAGAGGTAACCACAACCACTATGAACTCTGCGTGGAAGAAACTGTGGCCCTCTGTGATCTATCATTTTGTGGGCTTTGAGGAACAAAGCAATCCTGAAGCTGAAATTCTCCACCTTGGGCAGGCAATGGGACTGGAAGTTGATGCTGATGATGTGCAGGAACTTCTTCAAGAGCATGAGAGGGAGTTAAATGCAACAGACCTTCAAGAGATGGCAAAGGAATCTGAATCTCTGGAGCAGATTACCTAAAACCCCATTGAACATGTACTTCGTTTAACGTCACTTTTCCCAGAACGAATCAATGACATTAAACGAGGGTCGACTGTAATATGTTTTAAATGACATGGGCTGGACCTGTAAATCAAAATAACTTTTTATGAGGTAGTTTTAGTCGCTTTATTCAAATTTATCACTCATTTTTTGTGCAAACTGTTGTAGAAAATGAAAATAATAATAATAATAATACTAATATAAATATATATATATATATATATATTTAGTGTATTTGTAGTCAGGGGTGGTATGACATCATGTTACTCTGCAACTTAATTAGTTTGTTGGTCTCTGTTCTGGATATTTTTTTTTTTCTAATTGGATTCAGTTTGGTGGTGTTTGTGATAGAATTATGATGTGCCATTCGTGTGGTTTCAACTTTGAGAACTTGATTCATCATGTGCCCTAGATGATTAATTAAATGATTAATTGAATGCCCAGTTAGGTCAACTGTATGCCCTTGATGATTGGTTAGGTTAAGTCATGATATTTTAATTAGTTTAAACAAAAATGATGAGAGCAAACTTTTCTGGTTAATTTTGAGGTGTTTTGCACATTTCCTGTGGTAATGCATTATTTACGAGATCTCATAACATGAACATGTTAGGTTATGCTTTATTGTATAAAATGTAGGTTATGCTTTATTGTATAAAATGTAGGTTATGCTTTATTGTATAAAATGTAGGTTATGCTTTATTGTATAAAATGTAGGTTATGCTTTATTGTATAAAATGTAGGTTATGCTTTATTGTATAAAATGTAGGTTATGCTTTATTGTATAAAATGTAGTCAAAAATATATTTTTCAAGTGTTTTTTAATGTGCTTTGTTTGAATATTACCTTCATTTCTTGTGCAAATGAACAGAAATACGGTTGTCATTGCATGGCCCAAACACATATTTTTGTTCATTTGCACAAGAAATGAAGGTTGTATTTGAACAGAGCACACCAAAATATACTAGAAAAATTTACTTTTTTGGTTATTCGTTTTTTGACCCAGTTACACCCAGCTATAACAGCAATATATATTGAATAACCAATCAAAACTGAAGAAGAATATATATATATGACGCGTTTGGTGGAGAAAGGGCGAACGCCACAAAATTCGAAAAATGAGTTTTTTGTCGTATAATTATCCTTTAAAACCTTTGCTTTACCTATGCAAAAAATTAGATGTTAGTCTGCACTCTTTCACGGTAAAATTTAGGTTTTAATGTATCTCAGAGAAATTCACTCCGCATCATTGCTTCACATTGAACACATCTATCTACTTTCTGGTCACTCGACAATGCCCTATGATGCTCAATTTGGCCAAATTGAACAAAATATAAAAAATAATTACAGCAATATTATTTACACCAAAAAAGATTATGTTACGGCCATAACTACAGCCGTTTTGCAGCGCTTCCTAGTTGTAGAAATGAAACAGGCTGATTTTCTCGATTTTGACATCCTAAAAACATGCATTGTCATTAGGAAATCAACAACAACTAAATTTACAGATGCAAGAAAGTTAATATTTGACTTTCAACACAAAGAAGGCTACGTAATATCTACTGCATACCGCACAACCCCAGATAATAGCCATCCCGTCAGACTGCAGAAAGGGAAAAAATCCTACAGTGTCAGTTTATTCAATCTAGCCTAGCAGACACTGCAACCAAAGTATTCCCAATTGCTGCCAATAACTAAGGAAAAAATAAAAGATCTCAAAGAATTATCAGACCTAATGCCTGCAACTGCAGTGAACTATTATACAAGATTGTTAAAGGAACTGGAAGAAACCGAAACAGTTGAAGCAGGTAATACAACATTCGATGAAGAGGACCAAATAATGGATTACACCAGTTAACATCAGAAGCTATCAATAAATAATTGTAAAATTTCTTAGCATTTTATTATATCGACATATTACACAACAATATTTTACTCAAATATGTGTTCAAATTCATACATTTCAATAAACCGGAAAAATACAAAGGTTTAAAGTTTACAAACTTTAACTGCATTTTGTGGCATAATTCGAAAATGTTGCGTTCGCCCCTTCTCCACCGAACGCGTCATATTATCTTGTGCAAATTTGTATAAAATGTGTTTTTTTATTAAAATATATTTCCTATTTTTGGTGTTTTTTCAATATATATATATATATTGACTATTTGGTGAATATTTCTTATTTTTGGTGATTCTGGCTACTTCTGCGTAATTCAATTTGTCCTGTTTTACAAATAACTCATTTTTAGTAATTTTTCGTCTGTTCAGTTCAGTTTTTTTGTGACGAAGTATGACGTGTCAGTTATGCATATTTGATTTTGAAGACGTGATCCGCCATATTGCCCTCGATGAAGACAAGAGTTTAGACCTTTTTTTCAATCACGGAGTAATTAAGACATCCGTGACCTGCCCTAAATACAATAGTGCTTGTATTTTAAGAAAAGACCAGAAGGTCTTTAGGTGCCGTAAAAAAAATCCTAAAAATAAATGTGTGTCATTTCAGTTTAACCCTTTCGCTGCGTCCCATTCTGATATGCCCTGTGTGTGTCACGCTAATACCCCAGAACGAAAGCTACACATATAAATGCGCCAGAAAATAAACTTGAATTATTTTTTTGCTTCGTTTTGTTTGCCTTTAGAATAGGTTTTCTATCAATAATATTTTCAATTTTTTCATGGGTAACAAAAAAATAAAGGTTAAAATGAAATAAAATAGAGATATTATCTTTATTTAGTTAACTAAAAGTTAAATGCTGAGTGATAAATTTTGAAACATGGTTCGGCGCATAACCCTTGGGTATCGGGGCATGTCTCGCATTGAAAATGTACTCATTTTTCTATCCCATGGGCATAACATACCCTGCATCTCTTTGTTGGTCTTGGGGTACGTTCAGAATTTGATGTAATTTTCTTGGTAAAATGTTTTCCAACTAGTCTTGGAACTACTGATTTCTTCAAGTTAGGTTCATCTGCAGATGTCAGTCCTTTTAAATCTCATGGCAAAAGTCTAGAAAGGGAACTTTCCCTTTTTTATGAGATTATAAATTCCACAAGCATCTAGTACTCGGACCTGAATCAAATGCATTGCCAGCTTCTTATACCATTTTAGAGACTTTCTTGGGACAGAGTAATAATGCAGTATTTGGTCTGTTCAGTCTACATATCCCATATGTTTGTTGTATTCATGTACGCAAGCTGGAATGGTTTTTTTGACTCGACCTTCCTTTGATCTACGTGTTACTGTCACATCACTGTTTGAATGGTAATTGGAGAGCATGCAAACTCTTCTCTTGTCATGAAACACAAGGGAAAGCAGTTCAGGAGTCTCAAAGGCAAGTTTCTTTCCTTTTGCCACATTCATAGTTTTCATAGTATGGCATAAGCCCTTACGATTACTTCTAACAGTCCCTGCGGCACCAGTTTTATTATCACTAAGGTATTTGTATAGTTTTGGTGATGTATAGAAGTTATCAGTGAAGACGTTGTGACCTTTTCCTAAATATTTTTCCATCATACTTACTACAATACTTTCAGACTTAGAAAAATCAGCAACAGTTTCCATGGTCCCGGTATATATTTTATATTTCAAAGTAACACAATTTTCATCCACAAGTTTGAAATTTTTTATCCCAAAACGTGATCTTTTCGTTTTTATGTATTGCCAGAAACTGAGTCTGCCCTTCCACAGCAACAAAGATTCATCCAAACTTAGATTCTGAGAAGTTGAATATTTTGATTCAAGAGCAGATGTCATCAACTCAATAAAGTCATGCAATTTCACCATCTTCCCCCCTCTTTCCTTCAACGTCTCATCTGCATTGTCAGCAAAATGCAAAAAAGAAAGAATGTTGGTAAATCTGTCTCTTTTCATGATTGCTGTAAATACTGGAGTAGCATAAAAACTGTCGGTTGACCAATACATACCTATCTTGGGTTTTTGTATAATACCCATGAGAAGTAAAAGCCCTATAAATTGCTTCATTTCTGTAAATGTAGTTGGGACCCATGCACTATACCGAGATGTTAATTTCAGATTAGGTGTAGCAGCCAGAAATTGAGTTGCATATTTGTTTGTTTCTATAACCATTAGCTCAATTACTTCTTTGGGAAAACTTCACAAAAAACATCATACATCGTATGAGTTTGACCATTGAAGAGCACTTTATTTTCACCAGTAAACTGCCACCCACCTCTGGTACAGCCTATATTTTCACCAATTTCCTGCCATTCAAAATTCTCGCTCGTTTTTGTTGCTTTAGGCAGATCTCTTTCCAAAAGTACCACATTTTCTTCATCATCGTCACTACTTGATCGGTTTTGTATAATATCCCGTACATTATCTTGCGCCCAGTCATCCTCACTTTCACATTCTATATCACTTTCAGAACACATTGAGAGATATTCGTTTATCTCATTCTCATCTAGAGAGGATTTTTTATGCTTATTACTGCTTGTGGATGCCATGCTGAACTGATTGGGGGAGTCTATTTCACTCCCCCTCTGGTGAGCTGAGAGTCAGAAAATAAAAAAAGATGCCAAATACCACCATATTGATGTCTAATATTAGTCAGGGAACTAACTACGTTGTTCTAATAGGAACGAGGGGGTTCATAGACTGTTTATTAAACGTGGAAAACAATGTTTACCATGCGTCCTGAGAGAAGATTTTTAATGGTAAACATAGTTTACCATGCGTTCTGAGTCGGGCTTTTTTATGGTAAACATAGTTTACCACACGCACTGAAAGGGTTAAGGGCAGGCGAAATTTAGCGGACTACCCATGCAAGGTTGGCACATGTTATTACATTATCATTTGTATAATTTAGGTCTCAGGGGTACGGGGGCGGAGCCCCCATAAAGATCACGCATCACAAATTGATCGGTCCTAATGTTTTGTGGACAGTTCAGTATGTGACACCGGTTAGGTCAACTGTATGCCCTAGATGATTGGTTAGGTTAAGTCATGATATTTTCGCTTAAATTCGTTAGTTTAAACGAAAATGATGAGTGCAAACTTTTCTGGTTAATTTTGTTTTGTACGAAACTGCCATCCATTTCCAGTGCAAATGCGTAGTTTTCAAGATGACAATATCTCGAAAACTACGCATTTGCACAGGAAACAGATGGCAGATTCGTGCAGAGCACCTCAAAATTGACCAGAAAAGTTTGCTCTCATTATAAAAAGAAACTGGGTCAAAAAACGAATAATTAGGTATGGTCCCATTTTTTTATTTCAACTTCAGGCCATGCCATTTGCAACATAATTACCATAACTTATGACCTGGATAACCTTGATTAACCCAGGTGGTTGACTGGTTTCATGTTTTCCAAATGTAATGTAACTTAGGTTTCATGGTAATATGGTAAAAATTTTATAGTAGGCACACTAGGGGCCCTTTGGCCCATCTGGGTTGCTCCACTGTTAATATAAACAAACCATAAATACAGTTACATGCAGAATTAAGATACAATTGATCTCTACAAATTGCAGATTGTCACACATCTACTAGCTGTATATTAACTTCAAAACTTTGGATCTTGTAGATCATTCATCAATACCACTACCATACTAATTTTAAACATCATATGGTTATATCATCACAAGAAGTTTTATATGGATCTACTACTTATATATACAGTACCCTACAATAGTTTTGCAGACCTGAAGGATCAGGTTGTCTACAGTTCACACATGTATATAACTATATAGCTATAACCTGAATAATATAATACAAGCTCTACAATTAAGATAAAGGGAGTAGGTGGGACTGTAAAGACTGTATAGAATATTTGAATGTACACCCTTTTAAAGGTGTCTATGAGGCAAGTGAACATAATGAGTCTTTCATACATCACAGTGCTATGAGGGGCACCGCTCAGCAATCTCTTTTCACTTAAAACACACCAAGCTAGACCTTACTGAACTTAAGCCACCACTGTTCATTAACTAAAAGCAATGACAAAATAGGATTACGACATAAGAACATAAGAAATTTTTATTGTGGGCACACTAGGGGCCACTTCGGCCAATCGAGGTGGCTCCACTATGTAAAAACTACCTGTACATTGGCAATAACCAATTTTTACAAAACCAATTAAGTATAAATTTAAAACTAATTAATTATCAATTTCAAACTAAAGATAGAATCTCTGGATCCAGAGGATCAGTCATAATAGGCTACTATCCACAAATATGTTACACACTATATCTATGAGAATAAAAACCCACTCTAATAGACAGAGTTTATTTCCACGACAGTTTCGACACCCACTGGCATCCTCCTCGGGTGGATACAGAAACACAAATGAAACAAAACAAGAGGGAAAAACAGTTCAGGGATCGACCGTTAAGAAATTCGCACCTAGGTTGGATTCTATTAGAGTGGGTTTTTATTCTCATATTTTGACCTTCACGTAAAAAAAGTGAAGTTTTTTGCATACACTATATCTATTTATAACTGACATGCAAATATATCAGATCCAAAGAATCCAGTCAATTTCATTATAGTACCCATCAATACCAGTACCATGCCAACCAAAATTAAGTCACGGTCCATATCAATTGCGGACCAAGTCACAATTTACATCCATATACAGGCGTCCCCCATTATACGATCGTTCGGTTTACGATTTCCCGCGTTAACGATTTTAAAAAAGTACCCCCATCTTTCGATTTATGATTGCCTTATTTCGCGTTAACGATCTCCAACTTGAAAGCATGTCTCAGAAAAGGCCAAGTGCTGGTGCTTCGGGTATTGCTAAGAGGCCTCGCAAGAGTTTGAGCTTGGAGGTTAAGCTTGACATTGTCAAGCATCACAAGAATGGACAAGGGGCTAATTCGATAGCGAAGATTCTTGGACTGGCTCAGTCCACTGTGTCGACAGTGATCAAGAATTCCATCAGCAGCAGGCTAGATCTCCAACTCCAACATCTTCAGGGATGGATTCTCCTGCAACTTCAGAAACTCCTCCATCTCCGAGGGACTCTCCCGAAGTCATCGATCTTCCTGCATCGCCCATCGATCTTCCTGCGTCGCCCATCGATCCGGGAGCTGGCCCTCCTCCCCCATCACCACCACCCGGTGGCGATGAGTAGGCATCGTTGACGACTTGGACCGGATTTGAATACGATTAGGTGAGTTTTCATGTATAAATTGTCTTTTATTAATCACAATTTCTTACTTTCAGACACTTTTTGTACATAACAGTAAAATATATAGCAAAATAATAGTGGAATCTGCAAATTTTGGGGGTCTTCCAGAATGTTTGGGAACGTATCCCTATTTTTCCCATAAGGCCTTCAGTTCGATATACGATCGTTCGATATACGATGGGGTTTTTAGGGACGCATCCCAATCGTATAACGGGGGACACCTGTACATTACAATATACGTATATACTTAGGAGGAAAAGTGTAGGTGTGGCTGTAAAGACTGTACAGTAATGTAGAAATGTGTGTGCACCCATTTAAAGGTGTTTGTGGGGCAAGTGAAGATCATGAGTTTTTCAATACCTCACAGTACTATGGGGGGCACCGCTCGCAGAGGAATCTCTTTAAATAGGGTGTGTAAGGACAGAGAGTATCCCCTAACCCAAGATGCTGCCTCCCTATATCCCACAACACCTGTGTTCATCACTCCAGATTCGTGGGATCTTGGGACCATTGCTCCAGTAAATTTGACTATGAGAAAAAGTAAATTTGGGTTTGGGTTTTGTTCATCCGCTAGACGTTATGCAATTTTTTTGCGTATACGTTCTTGTACAAACCAATTTTTTAAATTACAAATTTAGTTATTTTAAGTTTAGTTGGTAATTCCATATTTAACAATTATTTTTATTTTTTGTTAAGCTTCAATGTTTTGATAATTAAAATTTTATTAAAACGTATATTTTTTTAACATAAAATTATCAGGATTGGACTATGTTCCATTGATCTCGGCCAGGTTTGATAAATTGGCCAGATAATTACTTGTGCGGTTTTAAGTAATCCACCATGACTCTAGAATTGAAAAGTTTAGTTAAGTTAAACTTACTTTAACTTACTACTTTTACTCTTCCTTACTTTTACTAAGTTTAAAGCACTTACTTTTACTTACTTTCATTGTACTATATTTACTTACTTTTACTCACTTTTACCATACTATATTTACTAACTTTTATTTTGTATTTTTTCAGGTAGTCAATAATCAATAATGGATCCTAATATTGATGAAGTTGGAGAGAAAAGTGAGGGTGTTAAAAGGGGTTACTTTTGTGGTCAATGCAAGAACAAATATTCAAAGAAGCAAAACTGGGAGGAACATTTTAATTAAAAAAAATATTTGTTACAATACAAGAGGTCCCAGAGTTTGGGCCCACAGCTTAGATATTGCAGTAAAGAAATACCAGGATGAAGTGCAGCAAAGAGATATGGCAAAGCAGTCATTTAGTTTGTTCACAAAATGTGCTAGTGCTAGACCTCAGAAAAATGAACCAACTTCATCAACTGCTAATCTAGAAAATGAAACTTTTTCACTAGATGTTTCACAGACTGAAGAAAGTGCTTCTCCTCCACCTAAGAAACAAAAGGTAAGTGAGGAATCTGCGCATCAGACTAACAAAACTGCTTTAGAGGAATTTGAAAATTCCCAAATCCAGAAGACATTGAATGCAATTTTGCGCCTAACAAAAGAAACTCACCAAGCTGTTGTGGTTAATAAAGAGAAGAGTCAAAATATGCCATCAAGTTCAAGTGTTGCATCCAAATCTAATAAAGCAAAAAGCAACAAATTTGACATTTCCATAGCCCATTTAAGCAAGTGTAAATCAATACAAGAAATCCTGAACAATGATTTGATCAAATCTACATTCAAATTGGTGGAAAAGAAGGATCTAGGGCATGCTGATGATTCATTTTCAGTACCAAGTGATATAATGGAAAACATTGCAAATAGTGACACTAATATGCCTGATGTAGATATAGCTGTTGAGGATGAAGATGATGATAATCAAGAAGATATTGATGATGCTTCTGATGATAAAATGTTTACATTATATTGCATAGCTTGCACAGACCCCCAAAGCATGTGCTTCAGACAAACATTCTAACATAAAAGGTTACTTCAATGTTAAAGATTTAACCTATGTATGCAAACAAGGAGAAAATCAAGAGAGATAGTTTAGAAATCTGAAAACCCACCTGAAGAGACATTTAATTAAACTTCAGCATCATCAAAGAGCTGCTGTTTATGAAGTGATGAAAACATCTTCTCGGAACACTACTAAACGCATAGAAGACTTATGTGGCAACATCTTATACTACATAATGAAAACAAACACTGCATGGGCTCTATATCCAGTACTTCTAGCTGTATTACATAGGTCAGGTTGTGAGGTTGGAAATTTGAATCATAGCACACATGCGTGCGAGACAATTTGTGAGCTATTAGATAATCAACTTAAAGAACAAACTGTAAAGTGGTTCTTAGAACAAACTTCAGTAACAATAACAGCTGACATTGGAACAATTTTGGGATTAAGCATGCTAGTTGTATTAGTTATGAGTGAAGATAAGACTGTAAAACTTGCTGGGATAAATTTAGTACGCAGCAAATCAGGAGTTTATTTGGCCAATGAAATTTTTGATGTGTTGAAGTCTCCTAATCACTTGAAACTATCTGAAGAAGCAATTAAATCCAAGGTATCTGGAATGGTTGGAGATGGGGCTTTTTGTAAGGACAATGAGCCATTTAAAAACAAAATGAAAAAGTTGTTTGGAGAAAATTTCAAATTTCGATGGGACTTAATGCATCTTGTGAACAGAGCCCACATTGATGCATTGAAGAAAATTTGTAAACTAAGTGAGCTTTTAGACTTTATTCAGAATCACTCTTCAAATCTGAGATCAGGCCTTGACTATACCAATATGGTTCTTGACAATATCATTGGTTTTAAGAGATCAAAACTCAAATCTGATACTCGCATGGTTAATTACAAATTTGATCAATTTGACAGATTTGTGGAAAATTATGTGTTTTTTGATCATCCACAAGAGAAAGAAATTAGTGCCAAGTTCTATGTGGGTCATTCTCTGTCAGATCAACCAGTGCCTAACACCCTCATCTCTCAGATTTTGCTGAAATTTGGTTTATAGGGAGTTTGTCGGCCCTGAATCCATTTCTGAAATTATAAGATCAATCCGACCAACGGTTCAAGAGATATGACCTCAGGAAATTTGAGGTCACTTGCGAGGTCACTAACATTTGGCGACCCTAACTTGGGTAATAATGGTCACAATTATATAAATATATATTTAGAATCAGAAAACGACAAGGAATCCAAATATGCAAGTTTTAGACTCTAGGTTGAAAAATAAAAGTTACACTGTAACCAAAATTTGAGTCACGATTTGACCTCTGGGGTATCAATGAGAATTTTTTTTTTAAATGTAAAAAATGAAGGCATAGGCATTGGCTATTAGAATCAGCAAAAAAAGTTTGTTTATGTTAGTATTTTTCATGTAACTAACATATAAGTGAACACCATATTCATAAGTTGCGTCAATTCTACCTATTTTTTCACACTTAAGCTCATAATTTGACCTATAGAAAATTAAAATTACATTTTTTTATAGATATAAAAACAAAGGCAAAAAATGTAAAATTGTATTTCACTGCTAATCTATACTGGCAATAATAGTTAAATAGTGAAAGGGGAAGACCTACTTAGAGGATTCATGTGCTAGCCTAATACAATTTTTGCATGCTCGATGCTCTCA
Source organism: Bathynomus jamesi (assembly GCA_023014485.1). Lineage (NCBI taxonomy): Eukaryota > Metazoa > Arthropoda > Malacostraca > Isopoda > Cirolanidae > Bathynomus > Bathynomus jamesi. The sequence continues at coordinate 459,122 of JAJOZX010003673.1, read as the reverse complement.
TCAATTTCTTTTTGTGGAAAAAATGTATTGAATTCTGCTGCCTCCTCTTAGGGTAGGACAACTCATTACAGTTAATATATGATGTCCTGGCACTGCACATGAATCCTTGTTTGATGGATAATAATAGCACTTGATCCTGATGACCCAGAGGGATGTAGAAAGTTCACAGTGAAATCATCAAACTCTTCACAATATTCCTCACAATTCCATACCAAACTTGCATGTCATAAATGCAGCCAACATACTCTCCTGGTTTGACACATTTTAGGTTACCAAGCATTGCAGGTTCATTAGTAAAATGACTTTTCCTTATTCTTTTCTTTTCTCCAATGCCACTTGAAATGGGATACCCCTCAGTTCTTCCTTGTTTAGGGGAACAAATCTATGATATTTCTGAGTTCCAGGAATAGCCCTACTATCCTTGAATCGATGTTCCAACCGTTCTTCTGCATCTTTCAAATCAGCTGTAGTTACAAAGAAAAAATTTATCTTCTTGCTCAACTTTTCTTCACAAACTGAAATGTGTTCTGGTGTAAGAATTTGCCTCTCTGTAGTTCTCTGCAAACTGGCACGAGCAGTAGCTCTTTTCACTGTTCCTCCAATCACATCACATGCATTTTTGCCATGGGATGTAGCAAAGAAGTGCCATTCACAAGACAGACCAAAATCCTCTTCATGGTAACAGAGATTTGTGAAGTTGTATCTGTTCTTATATTGGCCAGCATATCCATCTGAGAAATACTGCACCTTCTTCAATTGTGGGCATCTGAATTTAACATAGTCATAAGCTTCAATATGAATGAGTAAACCATTATAGTGTTGTGTTTTAGTGATGCAGATAAGAAAACAGACACTAAAATGGCTAAGTTCCTGGTCTGCAGATGATCTATAATAGATGACAAAAGGGTGAACTGTACACTGTGAATTGTCCCAGTGAAACCCTTGGGCAGCATCCTGGACAATGAAAGAATAATTCTCAGAGAAATCACCTACTATAACTACCTCGCTCTGAGGTGGTAGTGTTTCTTTCAACTGCTTGAAGTACTGTGATTGTTGCTGAGCAACAAAGTGATGACGAACCATGCAGGATATTTTTCATGCTTAGGGATGATAAGTATTCATGAAGTGGCTCCACCTTATCAACCATGTACAATGGTCAACAGTCACCCATTGCTTGTAAGATATTTCATTTGGAGCTGATTTCACACTGTCAAGTAACTCAAGAAAATCCAGGACACCCTCTTCTCTTGGGCAATCATTGCAAAGTTGCATCATGCAAGTCTCTCTTTCTGTACTGCAGACACTGTAATCCATAAGATCCTTGTATGAAAGACCTCTTTCTCCCAATGCAGCCAGCTGCAATTTGGATTTTGATGGTATGTGCAGACACAGACAGAATGAGTCCCACCACTACCGGCAAGCACACAATATGATGGCCGTAATTTTGCAAATGTGGAAAATCTATTTTGGGATTCTTTTCATCATTTTTATATAGTTCAAACATCTCTCTTAAATTCCTGAGGACCAATCATTTTTGCACCTTCATTGCACCTTCAGCACTGATAACTTTCACGCAATCCTTTTGCCAGGACACATACGACTAACCTCTTCTGACTCATAGAATCTTCTAACTATATCTTTGTGTTCTTCAGATATCACTTTTCCTTTGCTCATTAGTGGAATCTTCGGAAGGATTCCATGTTCTGATTAAGTGAATGGCTTCTTTTTCACCATGTATGTTGTAGTTTGAAAGAAACTAGCTGTTTTTTCAATTGTGTATGGTGAGAGTGTCAATATTTGTAGTTTGTGATGGTGACATTTGCTCTCCAGGAATGACTGTTTCAATTCATTCATTAATTTGTCTAGATGTTTTACAGATTTAGTTTCAGGTTTTGAAGTATCACTTACCTCCTCGGTAATTTGAACACCATAACTGAGTTCTAGCCTCTCCTTCAGGTGTTTCTGAGCAGATGATAGCTTACCACGAGCCTTGCGCTTTTTCTGGCTTAATGACAGCCCTTCTGAAAAGAACAGAAAAAAAGGTTTCACACACCTGAATATTAGAAATTAAATATTAATTATAGTACCTTAAATGCTATATAATTGGCTATATAGTAGATCAAACAGACCTTGTAGTAAAGTATAAGTTATTATATTAATTTATTACTTACTTTTTTAACTGGTGTTTTGGTCCAGAAATGCTAGAACTGGTTCAACTGAAGTTGAAGGATTTTCCTTTATCAAGCAATCACTGTCATTGTCCAGATCTTGAATTGAAGAGATGTTACTCAAGCCACTGATAGTAGATGATTCATTTGAATCCTGCTCAGACTCGTTGTTTTCAGTGGTACTAAGTATAGTGGGGTTTTTCATTATCAGTGTCCAGCAGTTCACACACAACAATGAGTCTTTTTTCACTCTTCCAGCACATTTTCAACAAGTACATCAGTCATTTTTCTAAGATTGATTGTTTATGCGTTTCTTGTGTTTTTGAATAGGGTCCTGGCAGTATTTCAAGTGCCGAACCATTGTATTTTGATCTGTAAAGATATAGGATTTACAATTAGGTAATATATATTTTTTAGAAAATATATAGCTATACACACTTAATATTTTAGGCCTTGATAGTCTCTGAGGCTCATTAAAACACCATACCCACCAGCCACCCACAGTGCTGGCTGGAACTGTACTAACCTGTAGACAAGGAATTTTGCAACTATCTGTGTTGATTCTGCACTTAGACAAGTAGCAACATGTTTCAACAGGTTTGTTTAGGCTACATGTGAGCTTAGTCTTCCCCTTTCAATATTATAACTATTATTGCCAGTGTAGATTAGCAGTGAAATACAATTTTTATTAAATTCTTGGAGCTTGAGGTCAAATTGATAGCTAAGATATAAAAATTCCTTGAAATGACAAGCAATTTATAAATATGTTCACTATAAGTTAGTTACATGAAAAGTACCAACATAAACAAACTTTTTATGATTGTTTCTATTAGTCAAGAACTCTGACTTTGTTTTTTATATCTATAAAAAATGTAATTTTAATTCTATAGGTCAAATTATGAGCTTAAGTGTGAAAAAATAGGTAGAATTGACGCACAACTTATGAATATGGTGTTAACTTATATGTTAGTTACATGAAAAATACTAACATAAACAAACTTTTTTTTGCTGATTCTAATAGCCAATGCCTATGCCTTCATTTTTACATTTAAAAAAAAAATTCTCATTTGATACCCCAGAGGTCAAATCGTGACCTCAAATTTTGGTTACAGTGTAACTTTTTTATTTTTCAACCTAGAGTTCTAAAACTTGCATATTGTGATTCCTTGTCGTTTTCTGATTCTAAATATATATACTTTTATATAATTATGACAATTATTACCCAAGTTATGGCTCGCCAAATGTTAGTAACCTCGCGAGTGACCTCAAATTGCCCGAGGTCATATCTCTTGAACCGTTGGTCGGATTGACCTTATAATTTCAGAAATGGATTCAGGGCTCACAAACTCCCTATAAACCAAATTTCAGCAAAATATGAGAGATGAGGGTGTTAATTTCAATTTTTTTTGGTTGATCTGACAGAGAATGACCCATGTATTGATTTCCTATGTAACAAAGATTATGTTGCAAGTAGCTCAAAAAACCACAGTTAGTGCAGAATTTTTAGAAAATATATTTTATAAAGAAGGAGGGAAAACTGTTATGTTAAGAGTGATGGAAACAATTTCCAAATTAGCTAAATGGAGGAAATACAAATGATATAGTTTCTGAATTTAAGCACGATACCACAGGGCAGCAAAAGGAACTAACAGCTGAGGATTACATCCTAAATGAAGTTTACAAATACATCAAGAAACATTCTGATTACTACCAGGTTGCTAAGTTGCTAGACCATCCAGAACCAGATCTGAAAGTAGTTTTACAAAAGACTCAGTGATAAATTGGCTGACAGAATATATAGAATAGCTGTGGAAAGGAATCACAGAGATATTAAAGTATTTTGATAAAGATGGATCAACTGCCTGGAGTGAAGCACCAGCTGAAGGGACATTCTCCATTCTTGGTTACATTGTTGAACACAAAGGATCCATTAAGCCATCTCATTTGACTAAGCTGTGCAGAATTGTGAAGGAGGGTCCAGCTCCAGGCACTAGATCTGCTGTAATGATCACACAGAAAGCCATTGATCAGTATTCAGTGGCCAAGCATACATGGCAGTAAATTCACAACAAATGCCTACATGCAAGGTCTAACATCGTCCACTGTTGCTGCTGCAATGAATAAATAAACTTAAGGTGAGTTATAAACTGTACATTATTGTATTATTATGTTTAGCTAAAACAATTTGTAATTGGTATGTCATCAATTCAAGAGTTTACTATCATTAACCTATCTAGTGGTATAAGGGAAAAAAAAGTAAATTCAGAGCTATGGTCCAGTAAATTTTTTCAAATCTGGAGTCATGCCTGTGTTGAGCTGTGGGATCCAGGGTTGTGGAGTCGGTCCAAAATTTTCCGACTCCAACTCCACACATTGTAAAAATTCTAAAAATCCGACTCCGACTCCTCTAGTGTTTCACTCTATAATTATCATCATAATAAGACATTTCATCACCACCACACTAAGTGTGAAATTTTATATTTTATATTTTATATTTAAATAAATATTAATTGTATATTCTGAAAATGTAAAAAAAAAATAGTAAAAAAACTTAATCTAGGGGCTATCAATGAATAAGGTTTATTGACCAAAAAAACTAAATAACCTAAATGTTAGTATTTAGGATTTAGAAATTAAGGGTGACACAACACAGAAATTGGAGTCGGAAGTTTTTTACCGACTCCGACTCCGCCCTGAAACGTGCGACTCCACGACTCCACAACTGGTGGGATCTATCACCCAAATGCACATAATATATATGAAATAAACTAGTGCCATTCATGCAATAAAAGTGGGCTTAAACACTATCACCAGATGTCCCTTGCAGACATTAAACTATCCAACCTTCTTTTGAAAGAATCAAGTATATCTGAAGTCACTACTTCTTCTGTCAGACTGTTCCAAAATTTAATTACTCTGTTTGTAAAACTATGTTTTCTTAAATTTGTTCTACATCTTGGCTTAAATAATTTCATACTATGACCTCTAGTCTGATTATTGTGATCTTTAATGAAAAGAGACTCAAAATCTATCTTATCCAACCCCTTTTATCATTTTATACACCTCTATCACCCCTTAACCTCCTCCTTTTTAATGAGAACATGCTTAGATACGCCAGTCTTTCCTTATATGTCAATTGTCTTAGAGATGGGATCATTCTTGTTACTCGTTTCTATACTTTTTCCAGTTTTTCAATATCTTGTATCAAATAGGGACTATTAAATTGAATGCAGTATTCGAGGAGGGGTCTCACATATGAAATGTAAAGTTGCTTTATAATATTGGATGATTTGTATTCAATGTGTGTCTGCATAAGATTGAGTCTAGCATTTGCTTTATTTCTGATTACCATACAGTGATTTGAGGGTTTAAGTTCATTTGTCACAGTGACACCCAAGTCTTTCTCTTTATCATCATTTTTAATCCAAAGTCCATTCATATTGTATTCAAATTCTGGATTTTTTGGCCCAATATGCATAACCTTGCCTTATCAACATTAAATTTCATCTCCCACTTATCTGCCCAGGCTGTTACTGTCTAAGTCTTTTTGTATTGTCATTGCTCCTGCTACTGACTTAACATTATAGCCTAATTTTGTATCATCAGCAAATTTTGAGGTTTTACATGATAGGCCCTTCTCTAGATCATTTATATAGACAACAGAGATCATTTATATAGACAACAGTAGGATCATCCAATTTTCAACTTTGACTAGGGAACTATTAGCTTATGATAGGGACCTGGACTAAATTTAAGCCATGACTATCCCTAATTTAAACTAACCTAGCCCAAGTTTTTCTCCGAGAGTACTCCTAGGCCCAGGTTTAGACTTAGCAGATAGGTCTAATAAACTGAGTTTTAGTTAGTTAGGCTAAAATCTTAGTCTAAGAACTGGGGCCTACCTAACTTCAACCCAGCTACTTAGGTATTTCGGTCCAAAGTTAGTCTAGCCTAATTTACTTGGAGCTTTGGAACTTGTTAGGAATAGAAATGTACAGTAAAGAAATATTTAATAATACTTACGAAAATTAAGATAATTTATAGTGAGCTAGATCTTTGAAAGAAAGTTGGAAATAGATAAAAATAAATGAAAATAAAGACATTAATAGCTAGACAAAAATCATAACAACCAACTCACACACCGTCTAGAATGCAACTGATTGAAATCGTTATCAGCTATTAATTTTTCATAAAATTTTATTCAATTTTATTACAAGTATATTTATATTAAATACCAAAACTTGTTTACTTTACTTTAAATTAAATTACATCCAGCGTAAATACACCTTCATTAATTAACATTTTTTATTACAAATGTTATAAAATTTCACAATATTTATTCGTTAGTAACTCAAGCAACGGCGCCACTCTGTCCATGAATTTAGTCCCGTTGACGTAATTGTTAAATTTCAGTAATATTATTTACTGTTTTCAATTTCTTATTTTATTCTATGAAGGTATCATTTACAGATGAATATTCGAGCAAACGGTGATGTAGCATGATTTGACTTGAGGCATATACATAATTTATAATGTACTTCTCTCATTTCTGACGTCATAGATATTTGTAAAAAGGTTGTGACGTAGTAATGAGGGAATGCTGCCCATTAAGACTGCATATTTTCTCACTGGTCTTCCTACGAAAATTGCTTAAATGTATTTATAAAATAAAAAAATAAAGCCTCATTGTATAATAATATTTTAAAGCAGTTAGATATTTCTTTGCGGGCCTGCCTAAGTTAGGATTTGTACAATAAAATAAACATTTTTATGAAAAGTGTCTAACGAATGAAAAGAAGAAAGAAGAAATGCATATACCGTACAACTTATTAACTGACATATTCATATAAACCTGCAAATTCTAAATACTCGTTAGTGCCAAAATAATCATATGGAATATGGATATATTTTTGCAATTCTGGATTATTCATCTACGGAAAAGGATATATATATATATATATATATATATATATATATGAAAACCCCATACAAGAATAAAAACCGAAGCTCTTTCGCTGGAACTAAGGTGCCACCTCATCAGGCTTAAAAACAAAATTGAAATAAATGTAAGAGAACTCTTAAGAAATTATAAAGAGTTGGAGCTTCGAATTAGTCAGATAAACTATTTCTTGTTTGTGTCTTCGTCGTTTTACTAAATTTTGTAGATTTTTCTCTTTCCAACTTTTATGATTTCTCTTTTAGTTATTTTAATTTTGTTTTTAAACTTAATGAGGGTCGTCCATTAGTTCCACCGAAAGAGCGTTTTTATTCTTTTATGAGTTTTTAATTGGAATTTCAGTTTACTGCGACCACTGTAATTTGAAAAAAAATAAAATATATATATATTATATATATATTGTCTCAAATTTCAGAGGTAGTGCTGAATTATTACGTTGGAACAGATTTCTGTTCTGAAGGAGTTAAATTAGATTGGATTGAGACAGGTTGGACTCTCATCAAGTAAAGTTAGGTTAGGCTTAGGTCAGGTTAGGTCTGGTCAAGTCAAATTATGGTCGATTTTATTCGAGTATATCTGATTTAGTCTTCTCATCTATAGCCTTACTTAAATTAACCTGACCTGATTTGAATTAACTTAACTATACTCGAACTAGTAAAGCTTAAGGGCCAAATTAAATTAAATAAATAGTCCAGCTTCACAATTATTTATGTCATTCTAAACTGTAAAACCAACATATTTATTTTATTATTAATAAAGGTTATTCAGTATTCAGTATTCAACTAACTCAACCATATATAAAACGTAATCTAACCTAACTGTTTTACTTCAGTCTATTTATTTAATATATATATATATATATATATATATATATAATCTGCAAGGAATACATTGTTTACACTAGAAAATGAATTAGTGAGTGGTATAATATTTACATGTAACCGAATATGGACTACTTTTTAATTAACGACTGTACTAAACCAACAGTTTTGAGATATACACGATTGTCTTAAATGGCTTTTGTGCTGACGATTTTTTTCGCTTTGAAGGATCACTTTCAAATAGTGTAGTCACATACTGTGTTGTACTCTATTTAACACACACACACACACACACACACACACACAAAATTTAAAATGAAATATTCAAAAAGTTGCAGCGGTGTTTATAGAAACTTTCTGCCTTTAAGCTTGACAATAAATTGTATATGCCTGCAATCACATGCAAAAAACAAGATTTAAGATATATATAATACATATTGAACGAAACAATGAAGGCTTTTGATGAAGGTTTTATATATAATAATAATAATAACAATAATAATAATAATAATAATAATAATAGGGTCAAATTAAATAAGAAAGAAATATCAATAAGGACCTTTGTTCTGATTATGTATTAAGATTAAGGATATATTTTAACCCATTATATTATATATATATATATATATAAGCTTGCAAGTATATTTATTAAAACAAATAAAGGCAGCTGAATATTACATGCTTGACAACTGCATGGGCCTAACTTGATTTCAAGTTCGGTAGTTTGAAGGACCCTTCAAAAAAAGGTATCTTTAAATAGACAATATATAATGCATTCAACAACTGAAAATGCTTAAAGAGGAAACACCCATTTCTCTGCCAATTGGGATCATAAATTTTGAAGGGCTATCAGCGTATAAAGTGCGAAGTAATTGCAATAATGTATGTTACTAATAATTCTTAACTACGATGTATAAATATAGTGATAAGTTATTATTATTATTATTATTATTATCACCAATATTCTGATTAATTTGTTGAAGTATAATAAATCTATGCGTTATACTGCATCTGTCACGGGTTTACAGCAGTGGTCTCCAAACTTTTTTGATCACGCACCCTTTAATCAGCAAAAATAAATAACACGCACCCCTAATGAACATTTTATATATATATATATATATATATATATATATAGATATCCTTTCATTATTTACTAGTAAGTTAATAGTATACAACAGAAATATGATAGGGTGAAGATGTATTTACCAATATAATTTAATGAGAACAATGTAGGCTGACTGTGCTTCATAATTTCTGAAAATCTTGGTTCGACACTTTGTGATACAGCGATTCGAAGGTCCAGTCCCAAGTTCAGTTTATTTCGATTCTTGGTTTTAATACCTATCATAGCAGATAAAGACACCTCACACAGATATGTAGATCCAAATATAATAGAAGGAGAGCATCGTTCGCTGCGCTTACTAAATCTGGGTACTCATTTTTTAATCCAATCCACCAATTGTGCACAGTTTTCTGTTGAAATTCGGTTCGTAAACTTGTATCTTCCCTGATGTCAATCAACTGTTATTTTACAAAATAATGCGGCGATCTCGAATTGTGATATTTAGTTTGCTAAATTTTAATCGCAAGTAAGCGATATCGCGGATACTATCTCGCAAATTCCTAGGAATGATTGTGTACAGTTAGCAAGTAGTTTCTTTCTCGGTCATCTTCTTGAAATTCAAAAACTTTCTACGAAAAAACAATGATAAATCAGAATCATCAAATTTTCTTCGCGCACCCCCTAGATCGGCAGGCGCACCCCACTTTGGAGACCACTGGTTTACAGGACCTACACTAATGATAACAATCTTTGCAGTTATTTCATATCATTCGTACATCTGCGTAACATCTAAAGCCGAGACTTACGGGGCCCGTAAATTGTCAATGATGAATACGAGAGATTTTCACCATCATGAATGTCGATTCATGTCCTTTCAACCTTTCAACTGTTCCGCGCGATGATTCCTCATTTCACGAAGCTCAAGCTTGTCGCCCCTCCTCTCGAGTTGGCATGGTGAAGTAGTGAGTTGGTTTCTTGTTCTGAGTCAGGCGTCTAATCTTCTTTTGAAGATGTCCACTGCAACACCATTCGTGTTCCTTAGGTCTTTGGGCAGATGATTAAACAGTTTTGGTCCTCTCAGGGTTAAGGATGTTCCCTGTCTAGCCTTTAATTTGGGAACACGTTACAGTCTTCCTTTTCTACTTTCCACCGTTGTTTGGGGAGTTACAGGGTTCAGAGTAAGATTAGGGACTAGTTTCTCCATTATTTTCCAAGTATAAATAATGGTGTGTGTGTCTCTCCTCTTTTCCAATGAATATAGGTTTAATTCGCGTAACCTTTCCCAGTAATTTAGTTCTTTGCACCCCTTGGCTGTGAAGCTTCTGTGAATCCCTTCTAGTTGTCTGATGTCTTCTTTTTTATATGGGCATGTTAGGACCGAGCAGTATTCCAATTTGAGTATGATCAGTGTTTTCAGTAAAGGAATCACTATATTCCTATCCCTTTGTTTAAAGGTTCTCAGTATCTGCCCAGTTACTCTCTTTGCTCTGTTTACTGCTATCTTATTTTGTGTTTCAAATTTCGCATCATCAGTCATTACAACCCCTAAGTCTTTTGCTTTAGAATTTCTCTGAATTTCCTGTCCATTTGGGGTATAATATTCCAAGGATCTTAGGTCCTCTCTTTTTCCGTACCGTAACACCTGAAACTTCTCAGCATTAAACTTCATATTGTTGTCTTCCGTCCACTGGTAGATTCTGTTCATGTTTATTTGTAGAAATCCTGTATCTTCTGGGTTTCTTATTTTTCTACTGATCTTTGTGTCATCGGCAAAGGATGTTACTGTGCTTTCTCTGGTAACGTCCTCATCTATGTCAGTTAACATGATTATGAAGAGTAGTGGAGCTAATACTGTTCCTTGTGGTACTGAGCTGAGGAACTCTGATTCTGATGAAGATGCCCCTTGTACTGTAACGACTTGCCTCATTCACTAAGGAAATTATATCTCCATTTCCCTACTTTTCCTGTTATTCCCATATACTTCAGTTTATGTATTATGATTCCATGGTCACACTTGTCGAACGCTTTGGCAAAGTCTGTGTATATTGCATCATAGTTTTCATTACTTTCCAGTACATCAATAATGTTGTAGTGTTCCATTAGTTGTGATAGGCATGATCTGCCTGACTGAAACCATGTTGGTACTGGTATTTTTTTAAGTTCTGCTATTAATTTATTCTTTAAAATATTTAAACTAATTCATTTTATATAAACACTCATTGCAGGACTAAATACTTTATAGACATACATTATGTTTAAAAATTATTTAGTTTTACATGAATGAAAGCTGATGTAAAGGGATTGAGAAGTTTGTAGTTTGCCAGTTGTAAAATAACATGATAATGTTTGCCAACTTGAAAATACTCTCCCACTGAGAGAGAGAGAGAGAGAGAGAGAGGAGACCCGAATATAATAGTATTAATAATAGTCAAATTATTTCTTTAATAGTTACGAGCCAAGAGGCACACTTTTGTCCCTTCTGAAAATCAAGAATAGATATTTCGTTGCTAAGAAGATACATGATTGTGTATGCTCAACAGTCATTGGTCGAACTTTTTTTAGAGGTTCGTTTCATTGGATGATTATCTGTTGTCATGGTTACAAAATCAGCGCGTCTTTATTGTTTGTTTATATATCTGTCAAATAACTTTGTTTACAAAATCACACGTAAAAAGTCTTAGGTATAATGCACGAAAGCTGTTGAAGTCTATGCAGTTGCACAACTATCGATTAGAGAACAACCTTTTCTAAACTTAGATACTGCATGGCATAAAGGTTGCCAGCTATATATATATATATATATATATATATATATATATATATTAGCTCATCCTGTACTGACTGAGAGGGTGATTCACATTTATCGTAGCAAATTCAAATTTATTGATCATACTCAAATTAGTGGTTATAAAACGGAATATCAAGAATCGTTTAATCGCATGTTTACGACAGTGGTTCGGAGTGTCCTGAATTTTCTTTTGCTTTTTTCTAGAAATTCTTATTTTAATTCTAGATTCATGAAATCAACCTCAATTCTCAAAGTACTCCCCTGAAACGCTAGCATACAGTAACTTATCCCACCTCTCTATCGATGTGGCAGTATGTAATGTACAAAGTGTGTATGTGTGCATGCGTATATAGTCATCTCGTGACATAACACATCCTGCAAATTTGATCATTACGACTATGATAGAGATGATAATGAGGTTACTAATCGGATCTGTTCCGTTTCACGTACTGTTTCCGAGTTTGCTGAAAATAAGATATTTAATGTAGATTTTTACGCTGATTTCAAACATGTAAGTCGTTTTTAGGAGAAATGAGCGGTTCAAACGTTATGTTTGTTATTGTAATTTTGTATTAGGTCAAAAACTAACAATACAACTGAAAACTAATACAAGAGTTATTGTATTCTTTAGTAATATTGGCTTATGTCACTAAGTATTTGTGTGAATAGATTTCGACCGTTATTTTTCTGTCTGGTTAAGTTAATTGAATGCCCGGTTAGGTCAACTAAATACCCGGTTAGGTTAACTGAATGCCGGGTTAGGTCAACTGTACGCCCTTGATGATTGGTTAGGTTAAGTCGTGATATTTTCGTTAGTTTTAACGAAAATATCACAACTTAACCTAACCAGTCGTCAATGGCATACAGTTGACCTAACCGGGTATTCAATTAACCTAACCGGGCATTCAGTTGACCTAACCGGGCATTCAGTTAACCTAACCTAACTTTTGAACCGCTCATTTCTCCAAAACAATACTTACATTTTTTAAATCAGCGTAAAAATATACATTAAATATCTTATTTTCAACAAAATCGGAAACAGTACATGAAACGAAAAAAACCCTACTAATCCCCCATCCCCAACGCCCCTCCCTATACAACCCTCGCGTTTTCCATGTTTGGACCATTCGGGGAACATCTCTGAGGTCATGAGTTTCGGAGTGACTGTCCCATGAAATGGCTCTACACTGGCCACAAGGAATATTATGCAATTAGAATCGGAGCCTTACCACATCGATACGCGAATAGTGGGTCAATGTTGCGGGAAAACAATTTGACGAGTGGGGTCCTGTTTAGGAACCTCTATCAAATAAACGATATTACATGAAACAGTATAATGGATCATATTTGACCACCCCTCATATACATTATTAACACACACACACACACACACCACACATACACATTACGAGCTTATAAGGTCTGCAGATAATAATTTACATAACTTATAATTTCTAGACTGCGATAATGAACTATTTTACATGATTTTTTTTTACTATAGCGATTTACGCGTAAACAAAAGTCTATATAAGTTATTTACACAAAAACTGGGCGTTCGTTTTTACAATGCGAAACCTCCACTATGCGTTCCTTTGCTGATAACTGATGATACCCAGTGTCTAAAAATAATGTGTGTGTAATAAGGAGTATTTCTATCAGATAAAAGAAAGCAAGAATGGGTCTTGATTTTCTCAGAATTTTTTACCTTGGACGTTTTGGAACAAATTTCTTAGAAAAAATTGACATTTATTATCCGTTGCCTTGGTGAGGACATAACAGACTATACTCTGTGTACTCGAATATGTTCAATATATATATATATATATATATATATATATATATAGGCCCAATATATATCTATACAGTATATGTATATACAGTGTGTATATATATATATATATATATTATATCAGAGAATATTTCTCCAAATGAGTACATATATACAAATTTCATTAAATATTGTTGATGTATAATAAAAATAATTCACATTTTCAATTATCCAAAAATCAATTAATTAATACGCTCGTGGGAGGGTTTGTGCCGTAATCATGGAAAGAATCGACAGCCCTGCCAGTCCAATCCTCCGTATATCAATCTACGACATACTCGAATCCTCGTGGGAAGCACTTAATATTCAATCACTAAATATGTTTGAAGTAAACAGTGACGTCACACACAAATTCTACATCCAGATCTGTGCACTGATTTGTTTAACTTCGTGATGGATGTCGTGTGTTTACATAACAATCGAACTAATTTGCACTTTAAAATCCATTTATAAATGTTTCGAATATGGTTATAGATGACGTATTTCTTTCGCTA